>CAMXCT020000686.1:191967-222913 GCA_947184155.2 Cladocopium goreaui | reverse complement strand
CACCACCACCACCACTCCCACTCCCACTCCGACTCCCACTCCCACCACCACTACCACTACCACTAAAACTACACTACATTACACTACACTACGCTAATTCCACTACACTGCGCTGCACTACGCTACACTGCACTACACTAACTACAGCTACAGCTACAACTACAACTACAGCTACACACTACATTACACCAGGCTACACTGCAGAACACAACACTACAGCACACTACACTACATTACATTACACTACACTCATTACACCACACCACAGCTACATCTGCAACTACAACTACGCTACACTAGTTACACTACGCTACAACAACAACTCCACTACACTACAAGTACAACTACAGCTGCACTACACCACACTACATCCAGCACTTGTGGGTGAGGTGACCACTGCAACCATTGCAACCACTCCAAAAAACACAACTCCAACCACCTTTCGGTCCATCAGTGGATTCGCTCTGCCATCCATGCATCACAACAACTCACCTCTCCTATAGTGTCCTATCTTTGAAACTTCCGCCACTGCCTTGTGCGGTACTACTGGTATATATTGTAGACACTGCTATATCATTCCGTTGTTCTTGCCTTTTTTCCTCAGGGCATTGAACATTACACAAAACACGAGGATTTGTCTGAAAATAGGATGCCAGTTGATGGTTTCACATTTTCCCATATTTTCCTCATTCAAAAAAACATAAGATCACCACTTAGCCATTGGGGGATTCACAGAAAATTCCAAAGCACCGCGTAGCTTCCAAGTTTTTATCAAGGTGTGGAGGATAGAAGCCACAGGCAGCCGCCCCCTGCGATGTGGCTTGGTGGCGCTGCTCGCTGGTTGCCCAGCAGGGAAAACCAACAGGAAGCTTTCTTGGGGCAGGAGTTATAATCATCCTCAATAACATCAATATTTCTAGGTTGAATATGTTTGGGTTAGTAAATTATTATGTTCCCCCAAAAAATAGGCTGCGCAAATCCACAATAAACCAGGTAGAAAAGCCCGTGGTAACGACCAATTGGACAGGGATAATTATCTGTGATAGCTGACATGGACCTCCTCAAAAAAAGCGCTATTTTCCATAGGAAAGTCATTTCGCAAAAAGCTATCCGCGGGGGTACATGCTGTTTTCTGGGGGTCAGTATATATATATATATAGTTGCTGAGAAGTTGTATCAACTTATGGCCACTTGATTCTGCAAAGACTTCAAAATATGGTCAACTGGTAGATGGTATACTTCACCGGCCATTCATCATCCTCAGGGTCCTCAGGGGGGATTAACATTTCAAACATCTTTGAAACCACCAATCGGTGTCTTACCAGCTAAATCCGGCAACTGCTATGACCCTGGTAGACCCCCTGCCACACACACCGCCAATTTCGATCGACGATATAACCAAATGAAACTGGAAAGTCATTGGCGATGGTGATTCTGGCACTGGGCTGCTGAACTGCCCATTTAGTAAGGACCGGTAGGATGTAAGGATTTTAGATAACCCACATCACTGTCGAATGGACATCCGACAAATCACCATGAGTCAGTCTTCACATCGCCAGAATGCACTGAATAGACTCTGTCAGCTGGGCAGCTGTTTATCGACCCAATGTTTGAATATTTAGGTCTTGAGGGAATCAACAACATTGGGTACCCCAAATCCTATGGTTTCATTAAGACACGATGTTTCCATCAAAATTGTCATAGATTGGGCTTTGTCATACTCCATGTCTGAATCATGACAAAGCCATAGCCATGTCCAGCCATGTCCACACGTTAAACAGCTACAAACTAAGCTGCTTGGGGGTGCAACCCAGTTTGTAAGTGAGTAGCAACATCTAGTAAATTCTAGTAACATGTAGAAAGCAATACTAATTTTACTGTAGCCCTGTTACTTTGACTAATGGGTTCTTTACTTGGAAGCCACTTACGGTTCCACGAGCACATCCAAGCTGGTCAGTTTGTGGGGAAAAGCAAGGTTTTCGGTTTCAGATTCTCTTACTATAAACCAATCCAATGACACCCGTCATCTTGGATTTGCTCAATTACTGGGCCGTAAAGATTCAAACATATTCCAAGTAGATTCCCCAATGGATCCAAATGTGTATATATATATATATATTAATAATATATAGCATGATGGGGACATATTGGAAAAATCAAAACCACTGTCAGCAAACCCCAGTCCTTGCTGGTAATGTTCTTCGCATCCAAACAGCACTCATCGGCGTGGCACAGGTCGGAGCAGCACTGACGCAAGCCCCCCATGCTCTCTTGATCCAACAAATGCATTCCTGATTTCTGGTTGAGCAAACCATTCATCCCCGAGAAAAACATGTATACTGTATACTACATATTGTTGATGTCATCATCCCAAATTAAGCTTGAACAATCTGGAAAATAGATGAAAATAGAACTTATTCAAATCATCACTCAGTCTCCAAATGGAAGAATTCCGAACCAGCCGTAGCGCTCCAGCATGTCGGGCAAGCCCAGAATGTTGATGGAAAACCAAGGCGTCTGATAAACTCCATGGAAAAACATGAAGACTGGTGCGCCTCTGGAGCTTTCCACACGTCCACGAGGTACCACGAAAGCAAATTGGCGCTTGAGTTTGGGAAGCTTCACCAAATGAATTCCAGGGGCAAATCCACAGTTCCTGGCAGATCCCCGCCCCACATAATTGTGGATACAACGTGCCCAACACATTTTTTTCGAAAATGAAGATAACACATCAAATTTGTGAATACCATATTTGCAAATTGCAAACAAAACCACATTGGACGTTATGTGGTGAGAAAAAAACGGCTAACCATGCAATTCCCAGACCATACACATCATCACATATCCCACTATGGATGATCTGAATATGAAAACGATGGACCAAATACAACAAACTTGGGTTTGACGGTTTGTCCTTAAATGCGCCATACCAGAAACAACAACAAAATTCACTTCCATCATGTTCAAGGACAACAAAAACATCCGGGGGGTCCGAAAATAGGGTGCCCATAATCATCCATAATTGGTCAATTCACAATGGGAAATACGTATAACTTGGTGACTTGGGATCTCACCAATTTTAAGGAACATCACATCTGAGATGAGTTTCATTTGCCAATTTAATTGGGGAAAACATAGGTTTTGGGGGTACCAAATTATCAGAACAACGCCCCCCCCGTCCCATCTGAGATCAGCTTCTGATGTAGCAAATACTTCTGCTGCAACAAGTCAGTGGCATGTACTTCATCATCGGCCCTTACCAGCACGATGTGAACCAGGCAACACAGCACCAGGCTCGTTGTGAAGCGGCCCAGGCCAAACATGGTCGCTGGAAAGCAATCAGCCATGGGGTTTCGGCTAAAACAACGGCTATCAGCCACCTCATGTTGCGGCACAGTTATGCACTTCGCACGGTATGATGTTTTGAAGCAACACGTTTCCCTAGCCTGCGCCGATTGGTTTACCCACTTCATAACCTACTTTTTATGGGAGGCTATGTATGTATATATCTAAATCTATATATATATATATATATTTATCTAATTTATCTATATCTATATACTGTATATATATATATATATAGTATATATATCCCCGTTGAAATAAACAGGGGGCACTTGGGAAAACCATTCTACACTGTAGAATGGTGGAAACCTGTAATACGGTTTTTCCCCACCTGCCAGGTGAGGGTTGTTAGATTTTATGTCAGTTGCCTCCTCCTGCCTCGTCCTCCTCCTCCTCCTCCTCTCCTCCTCGTCCTCCTCGTCCTCCTTGTCATCCTTGTCGTCCTTGTCGTCCTCGTCGTCCTCGTCGTCCTCGTCCTCCTCGTCCAACTGCGACCCGCGATCCACAGTGTTCTCTGCCGGACCTCAACCACGACCATCCACGCCCAGTGTTCCCTGCCGGACCTCAACCACGACCATCCACGCCCAGTGTTCCCTGCCGGACCTCAACCGCGGTATCCGGGCCCACTGTCCCTGCCGGACCTCAACCACGACCATCCACGCCCAGTGTTCCCTGCCGGACCTCAACCGCGAGGATCCATGCCAAGTGTTCCCTGCCGGACCTCATGTAGGAAGATATGGGACAAAGAATGTGCAGAAGAAAGTTAGAAAGAATGTCAGAAAGAATGTCAGAAGATATGCCAGAAGATATGCCAGATAGAATGCCAAATAGAATGCCAGATAGAATGCCAGAAGATATGTCAGAATATATGCCAGAAGATATGCCAGATAGAATGCCAGATAATATGCCAGAAGATATGCCAGATAGAATGCCAGATAGAATGCCAGAAGATTGCCAGATAGAATGCCAGAAAATATGCCAGAAGATATGCCAGATAGATATCAGAAGATATGCCAGAAGATATGCCAGAAGATATGCCAGAAGATATAGAATATATGCCAGAAGATATGTCAGATAGAATGCCAGAAGATATGTCAGAATATATGCCAGAAGAAGATATGCCAGATAGAATGCCAGAAGATATGTCAGATAGAATGCCAGAAGATATGCCAGATAGAATGCCAGAAGATTTGCCAGATAGAATGCCAGAAGATATGCCAGAAGATATGCCAGATCATATGCCAGAAGATATGCCAGATAGAATGCCAAATAGAATGTCAGAAGATATGTCATATTGAATGCCAGAAGATTTGCCAGTAAGAAAATGTATAAATGTCATGGTGGGGATCACACGAAGTAAAGTATTTTTTTTACAAAAACACGTTTTTTTTTTTACTGTAGAATGGTTATGCTGTAATATGATGTAAAATGAATAGCTCAAACCCCAAACCATAAAATGCAAATGGCTCCCCACTGAAAAATGCATATACGAACATTTGAAAAATCAAGTAAAATATCCCAAATTTAACATCTTGTTTTGTGGGGGTCAACCCTGCCCTGGTGTAAAATGGTAAACCAGGTCTTCCAATGATATGCTCTGCAAAATGGAAATCCCAATCCACCATCAACACCAAAATCATTCTCAAGATCATCCAAGATCAATCCTTTATGTACAGGTAGGGTTAGATACTTTATGTACATATCCCCTTAATTTCGAAATTTTGCCTCGTTAATTCGGGGGTGACGTCGTGACGTCAAGCTATATCGTACAGGTTAATGGTTCCACAATGTTTCACATGGTTTTACCTCATTTGGGTTCATGTGGGTGGTATGTTACCTATAAGCATCCATAATACTGTAAAATGGATAATAATAGATAAATTCTATGATCCCTATAAAATGGATACACACCATATAAGTCCTATAAAATTGCTAAATATGTTAACATCACACCAAAAACCTACAACATCGACTGTAGAAAGGAAAACCGTGTTCTATCCAAAAGAATGGTTATACCAGGTTCCATGATATTCTGCCCAACCCAACACGCTTGTCAAATTGATATTCATCGATATTCCAAATTGGAAAAAACCTAACAAAGGAAACACAGGAACTGTAGAATGGATCTTCCAGGTCTATCAGTCCCCTCAGGTTCATTCTACAGTAAAATCTAAAAAAGCATTTCCAGCCTGTATTTTGGTTTTTATTAAGGTCTCAGGTCCGTCCATTCTACAAGGCTTATTTCAACACGGATGTATATATATATATATACGAAGGAAGTTTAGAAGCCAAACTTCCGACAATATGGGCAGATGAAAAGCAGAGATGGGAAGAGTCAGAGAAGAGAAAAGAAGAGAAGAGAAGCTTTCATTGGTGAGCACCACTTTTCTGTTGGTTGGATTGTCGTAGTTACTTTCTCAGTTTTTTCTTATAGTGCTGGGTGCGTGTTTTCTCCATTTGCTCATGTTTGACCCTGCATATTCCCCTTGTTTGACGGTTGCTGCATACTCTGATTGTTTTGTGCTTGACGTCCTCAGTATTGGTCTGTAATGTGTTGCCATAAGAAAAGATATGACTCCTGTAGGTTCCAAAAAAACACGGCGCTCCCGTTCTGTTCATCCATTTTCGGGTGCAGGTCCTCGACTTTCATTGAATCCACAGAACCTCGGAGGTTGAAATCCATGCGTGTCACCCGTTGCCAGCTTCGCATTGACATCTTTGCCAGGTGAGATTCTCTGTTTTCTGGGAATGACATAATTCTCTTAAGATTGTCTAGGACACACACTACTTTCTCAATGGATGGCTTGAAGGAACACTTGTACACTGGGAACCATGATTTGTAATATACGCCCAAATACAGGTTTCCAGCAAATTTCCGCTTCAACCACTTCTAGCATTTTCACTTTTTGAGAGAATGTTGGTTAGATCAAGAATGACACTGAGTTTGAGTAGTGAACCAGCCGAGTTCCCAATTTTGATGCGCTGTACAATAATACAGCAGATTCGTATATTATATTGTTTTGTCCAGAACTGGAGCTTATTCCCAAATGCAATCGTAATCAGGAGCTTATTCCCAAATGCAATTCGTAATCAGGAACATCATGAACTATATTTGTTCAATTTTGGGGTTGTCTTCCTGTATCTGTATCTTTTGCAAGCGTGAAAATCTCAACAACATAGTGATATCAATCAATATCATGCATCATCAATGAAATGGTTCAGGCAAAAACTAATTATATATATATACAGGATTTGAGTTGAAACGGATACCAAAGATCAGGGTGAAAATTCGCGAAAACATCAACGTTTCCCATAAATTGGTTCCCCCCCAATACGGTATCCCCCACCAATACATAAGAGGCCTTTTGTTCCGGGCGTCTTAGAAGTTTTCAGAAAGGGCGGGTACCATTGGAAAAGTCCCTTAGACATCCATGACATTTTTATGACGAGATTCGCACAATTGATTACTATATATACTGGTTGGTGGTTTCAACCCATCTGAAAAATGATGGAGTTGGGATGATGACATTCCCAATATTAATGGAAAAATCATCCAAATGTTCCAAACCACCAACCAGTATAAATATATATATATATAAATATATAATTATATATTATATATGTATATTACCATAGATACTATTTATTGTTCAATGATTTTCTGCTACGTTATTGTTTTGCTAACGGCTGCCCCAAAAATATTTTTCACTGAGACGAAGACTTACCCCTAATCCTCGATGAAAACACATCCCATGTGCCTTTTTGTTGAATGCCCTTAATACAATAATACTAACTGTACAATACATTATAATACTACTATTGCATATATATATATATATATGTATGTATATATATATATATACATATATGCTAATACCCATAGGATCCATGGTGCTGGTATATATGCTAACATGGATGGGGTATATTGATGGTACATGTTACCATATATAGCAGCACCATGGATCCTATGGGATATTACTTGTCAAATCATTGCAGACTTTATCCAAGCAACCCACGTAGATGGTTCCATCGACCGCCCCAGCGATCCACCGTCCCCCTGGAAGCTGCTCTACCTCAGGAACCAACAAAAACTGTCCTCTTTCCTGGGTTGGCAGATTGGAATATTTGTACATGTTCATCTACTAGTATGTCAAAAATATATGTACTATTTGCATTGTATATATTTGATTTGTAAATTTCAAATAGGAATGTGCACACACACACAATATATATATATATATATATGCAATATAGTACCTGATGTACCAATAAATTATAATGTCTATATATATATATATATGTATAATACCGCAAAAATGAAAAATGTTTGGGACACATTTTGGAACTTCAGCAACATCACTGGGCGCCCGAGCACATGCTAGAGGCTTAGATGCCTCGATCAACGCTGGACATTTGAACTCGTCTATGTGGAACTGGCATAGTAATAGATCATAGGATTTGTAGCGGATGTGTAGCCAATTTAAATAGATTTACGCAGCAATTGGGATCTATTGGATTTATGAAAACAATCTATGCCAGTCTTAGATAGCCAGCCACTTTGTTGAGCTCATTGTCACCTGTCCCTGTGTTTGGCTAAAAAAACAACACGTATTGAATCAAGAACAAGCCATGCAAGGTTGATCTATATAGAGACGTGAAAAAAAAATCCCTCCGGCAATCAGACGTAACTGGCTTGAAAATCCACCAGGAAGATTTCGATGATTTTCCCAGCTATAAAGCTCCATTTACATGGGAGTTACCAGCTAGCCACGTTCAACTATCAGAGGGTAGTGTCCCTACATCCTCCTGCTGAGATTATGAGAGAGTCATATCCAGCAAACGAAAGTCACGGTGGAAATCCCAAAAGAAATTGGACATGTTGGGTATGAACTGGCCATAAATCTCATCCTTGCACCCAACTGGGGATCCTTACACCCGCAGTTTTCTAGTTGTGTTCCTGTCCCTTTTGAGTCTTTTCACATCTTGTTTTATTTGTCATCCCCAAAATTCATGGGACCTTCACAACTCTTACTATGGCAATTGTGAAGTTGACCCCCCCTAGGTCTGGCGCCGGCTTGGATCCACACGAGAGACATCAAATAAAACCTAACATCATTTTGAACAAATACAAATAATCTTGCCCTTAGTTGTGACTGTATATTATATTATATATATATATATGACTATAACTACTACGCATAACAAAAAACTATAACACATGGTGACATGGAAGTTTCCTAAATTGGGGGTTCCACCAAATCATCCATTGAAATCAGGTGTTCCATTATAAACCCTACCCCCATGACTGGGTCTCCCCACCAGCTGTTTCGAGGCCGTTGCGCTATGATTCATGACCATGTAGAGCTGACCGTTGTCCGCCACCTAAGAGAAAAACCAGTGCGACTGAAAATGGGCTACGGCAGACTCCCCTTCAATGGCCATAAAACGCCATAGAAAATAATAAGGAACATGATGATGAACGTTCATGAATCGGCCGGGATTTTTGGGTATTTTCAGACAAAGCCAGACTCACGGTGTTAGGCCATGCAAAAGCCATGAAATGTAAGACATCACCAATAAATTTACCGGGGGTCTTCTAAGGTTTGTGGGGGTTGTATAGGATTTAATCATTTACTAAATATTGGTGATGACCAAGCCACTGCAGGAAACCCAAGATCTCAACAGCAGCCAGGTTGAGACCCCACACCAGCCAGGCGGAACCATCATCCTTGCGCCAAGCCCAATCCAAAGGATTCCTGGCTGAGTGAACCCACCGTGCCATTATCATCTTGTTGCTATGTATGTAATAATATGTATGTATATATATATATTTATTATATGTATATTTATATATACTGTATTGGATACTTCAAAGCGGGAGCACGACTTCCAAGCAAAACGCATGCAAGACCTGGATGATGCACTGCTGACGAATCTTCAGTATCTTAAAGGTTGGAGATTCGATGGATAAAAAAACAAGTAACAACAAACACCCAAAGCAAGCTGGGCTTGTCTGGAGGGGATAATTCCTCAAATAGCAGTTTTAATACAGCAGCAACAAAAAATATAAAGAAACATGATAGCCAACAAATCTGGGGTACCCTGCATGGGTACCCTATTGTCAGACAAACCCAACTATTGAGTTCCGTCGTCACATTGAGCCTCGCAGGATTCTTGCCATAAACACCTTTCTTCTGACTAACCTGCAAGGCCAACTTCTCAGCCATGACTTGTTTCACGTTGGAAAACATGTGCAGACTGTCCAGAATTGGGGGGCTCCGTCAGGTTCTGCCTTCTGTCGAACACAATATCGCCATCCACAAGCTTCCAACATGGGCAAACTTGGGCAAACCAATTTCAACAGCCGGGAAACATCTCAAAATGAAACCAGTTCAACAACATAAACAATCAACACCCACATCAAGTAATATACCCAATTAATCAAAAAAAAATATCCTAGTATGGAGCCCCCCCTACCCGTGCCCTCATTGCCCTGATCCTCCAACTTTTCAAGACGTTTTAACCAGGAACCAGGCCGTTATGGGCGAGTTCTGAGGGAAATTGATCACCCAGTGCTTGAAGTGGCCAACGCCAACCTCAGCGCCGGGCTGGGAAGCAGCCCCACAATCATCCGAACTTGGGTAAACATTTGATCAACATGGTTAGGGCTCAGGGAACAAAACAGTAGTCGGGATTACCAACAACAAAAAGTTAAGACATATGGGAAGCATGGACGAAGAGTGGTAACCAGCTGCTTCTCCACTGCGAAATAAAGTCATTACTCTGAAAGCACCACTTCGCAGGCCACCAGGCATGATAATACTGAACAGATCTGAACAGTATGAATAATTATGTCAGGCAGCAAGTCAAACAACAATACCTTCGCATTTCTCTGAAACCCATCCATTGGTCTGAAGTTCCCTGCAGCTTAACATAGCTTAACCCGTCCCTGCAAACACACAACCCACGTGGCCTTCTACTAGTTTGCTTGAGGACAGGGTTCCCATATGTCAATATTGGATGACAATATATCATACCAGTCGCCATTAACAATTATATAGTATTATAACGTATACTTGTCATGGACTGTCCTCCCCTGAAACAAATCACCGATCATTTCTCGGCTACCCCGAGGTATGTCCCCATCATTTGGTGGTGAATACTTTTTACAAAAAGGTGGACAAAAATAACAACAGCTACAGTAACTACCAGCGAACCACCGGTAAAGTGAGATATTCCATGCGCATCTAAGAGCCTGGCTGTGGTGAAGGTCATTGTTGAAGAGGAACAGGCTGCCTCGAACATGAAAACTCCCAGCGTCGACCTCAGCAACGCAACGCAACGTGGCTGCTATACGTTGGCTCTCCGCATACTGTCCGAATGCCATTCATGTATTATGTGTGTACTACAAAATACTAGATAAAATTATGCAGCTTATCTACTGCTGTATCTTATACATACGTATATATATATATATGAGCGATCGGCAAAACCTCAATTGAAAAATGCGATCTCGGGTCAAAGTTATCGTTTTTGGGACTTCACTATATCGTTTTACAGTAAATCCTGATTGCATCATTTGCATCCCCTGGCAAACTGCGTGCGGAAAGCCTTTTTACACCTCCACTTCAGCGTCTGAAGCATGTTGGAAGAAGTCTGGATGAGCTCTCACAGCGACATGCTCCATGCCTTTCATTCATTCCCCAGCGTCTGGGTAGCAAACCATCACAATGGTCCAATGCTTTTGCCTTGGCTATCTTCATCTAGGAGAAAGATCGCCAAACCGGACCTGCAGGTGCAGGTGTGCCGGTGTGCCCGAGATGAACCAGGATTGACTAAAGCAATGGGGCGCCGCAAAAGAATATGCATAGCAGCGAAAAGATCGCAATAAGCAAGTGATAATATTCAACGGCAAAGAATCATCTCAAGAATCTTGTCGCATCTGGGCCATCCATCAGCGAAGGACATTTTGTCAAGAAATGGTTATCGTTTAGTTATCGTTTTCGTTATCGTTCAAAGAGGGAAACATTTTTGGAAAATGGCATGAACCAAGGAATGTTGGAAAGGAGGCCTGTTGTCATCGTCAATGCTTGCATGAAAGCGGGAGAATACAAAACGCTCATCCGGAAGGCTTGAACAATGGCGAGACAAAAAGAGCATCCAAATCCAGCTAGTTGCCACATACTGTAGCAATACGTGCTTGGATACAAAACTGTTTGCAATAATCAGAAATAAAGAAATTGGCCAGGATCAAGAGCGTCAGCATACTTTTGCACATCTTCCGTTGTGTGAGCTGGTCATGACGTATACCCCACAACTGAGAGCCTAGATGATCTAGATGCTTCTAGAACAGGTGTCCACCATCATGTCATGTACACCACCCCTTCACTTCCCACAATGCTTTTACATATAATATGATTCCCAGGTTATCGTTTTTGGGACTTCACTATATCGTTTTACATATCAAGATGCATATTTTTACATACGAGAGCGCTCAAATACATACCTCCTACACGGAGAGTTTAGCCTCTTGCTCATATAAACAATACAACTGAACAATCAGCTGAACACCAACGGTTTCGGTCTGTGACTATGTCTGCCAGCGTGCTGTATCAGAACCGAGCAAGCAAACTTGGAGACTGTGTCTTTCAACATGACAACATGGGATGTGTCCAACATGGCATGTAAGCAAAATATAACAGTCAAACAAATGTTCTTTGTTGGCTCAGGTTTTGATCCAGTATCCTGTCTTCAACCCAAAATTTTGCTTGGGAACTTGGAATAGGTCAAAATAAAGTGAGCACCGCAATTTGTGTCCTTTTATGTCCTTTTCATATTGACTAATGCCAACATCAGTTTGGGGTATCTCAATAAGTCTGCGGCTGACGTCCTGAAGAGCCAGAGAAGATATGAGTCAAGGTCGCCTCCTTTGCAACCTCAGTGGCAGCATGACTGGTTGGTGGTTCAAACCCGTGAAACGCTCCAATAATCGAACGTGGCAACTGAAAATCTCCACTTGCCACAAATAAATCATCTAGAATCTACACATGATTAAGTTTCCCTTATCATCTTGCATTGCCGGAGGTTTGTTGCAAAATACCCAATTTGCACCATGGACCCATTCATCTACCACAATCTACCCAACGAGTATATACAAGTATTCCCCAGAAGCAAATCAAGGCAAATTACCATCAGTCCCCAACCTTATTTAAGCCACCGGCTTTTTCACTATAAGATACGAGCCAATTGGGGATGATTCCTCTTAACCGCCAATCCACGTAAAATCGTAAATTCATTTACAACAATCCATACACCATTACTATTGATATCTTTAGATAATTAGTTTCTTTAGATACTAAATCCATGGTCCATTCCCTTTCCATCGTGGCTTTTCCACCTTGCCATGGCTGGGTCTGGGTCCCAAGACCGCGCGGCCAAAGGGGCCACGCCAAAGATAAAAACTTCGGGCCTCGTCACGCGGATTCCATGGTGACAGGGGTGACAGGCTTCGGAGTATTTCTGGAGAACCTACCCTCCAGTAAACTAACATAACTATGGAAAATCACCATGTTTAATGGGTAAATCCACTATACATCATCAATTTTCAATAGCTATGTTAGTTTACCAGAGGGTATCCATGAAACAAAACATGAAACAAACGACCCAAAAACCTAGAACGTTGTGTTTCCAGGATGGTACTTCGATGATGTTTCCGAACCATGTTCTTAGGTTTCAACATGTTTTTAAACTTTCTATTTTTTGGGGGAGCTGCTATAGATGGATGAAATAACATGACAATGCAATAAGATCCATGAAACCAATTCATGCGGAGAACCCATCCATTTTGGGGTATAATGTGGTATAACCAATTATACACCTTCATAAATGTGTTGTTACACGTTGTGACATACACATCCCCAACTGGTCGGTTTATTATTGGGTGAAACGTTCTACCACATCAGCGAACTCAGCAGAACTACGCATATCTGGACAAATCAATGATACTCAATGAATGCCTAATTCAGCAACTCAAATCACGGCATGTTGGGCTAGTTACCCGTACTAAAACCATTTTACCAGTGACATTGCGGTGGGGCGGTTATGCTGTAAATAATCAAAAAATATGATACATCAATGCTGTAATTCATGAATGTGAATCTTCCATTTTCCGATGAAAACATATGTATTATACATGCACACATAATATGTATGTATATTATATATATATACGATATATATATATATTATACATGCAGTATCGTCATACAGTACTTCATTCATGGTTGGCCAATCATTTGGAGTCAATCCCTCTCATCAATACAGATCAAGGATGATCGGTTGGTCACTTCGAGCACTTCATTGACTGGGCATGTTCTGTCGAGCATGGCTCGACCAGGGTCCAAGTATGGGTCAATCTGTCTTGCAGAGTTTTACAGCTGATCAGCGGCCCACTCAATGAGGACACATGATAGACAGACGCCTTTGACGCCCTTATGCAGCCGTTTCCTACTTGGAGAAAGTCAGATTTGTCATCCACAGCTTCTGGCAAAAATATTGCCAAGAAACAACCATCACTTTCACCCATCCCAAAAAATAACAATCTCAACCAATCATCCCAAGTATGCTTGAAACTTGTGGAACAATAATTATATAATTACTATATAGTACGTACTATGAAATGCATTAAACTCCCCAACCACATCATCAGAATTATGATGGCAACTCAGTTGAGGATCATGAGCGGATCCAGAACAAAATTGGAGTCCCTGCATCGTCGGTGGTAAAGGTCACAGCCACATGTCCATCAGGACCTAACAGCGCTGCGACGGTCAAATAACTATCAAGTGGCAACGGTCAAAAATCATTCAACATCTAATTTTGGTTGGTGGTTGAGCCACCCCTCTGAAAAATGATGGAGTTCGTCCATTTTGTCAGGATGACATCCCATATATGAAATGGAACATAATTCACATGTTCACATGTTTGAAACCACCAACCAGTAATACAAGTTTGGCATTATTCAATTCTACCGAATCCTTAGTTGCCGGGATTTACCAGGTTCAACTTGAAGGTTTCCACTTGTCCCCCCCAGGGCAAAGTAAGGGGCTGATGGCTGCCGCGCTAACTGATCTGGCATCACGCGGGTGTGGCCTCGGCAGTATACGAGCAATGCGGAACGGCTGTATCTCAAGTAAAATCATGAACAGATTAAATCAGAAAATGCTGGAAGGTTAACAGATCTAACCATGATTAATTGTTCCAAACGCAGAATCGTTTTCCATGGGGTTCGATTTGACATTCCAGGCATGTCATCCAATCAAGCGCCATACAGGTTGCAGAAGCTGCTGGGCCGTGCTGGACTCCAAATGCAGGCTTTTGGCCCCGCAGTTCCCTGCAGCTTGGCCGAACCCCATTGCGAGGTATCATGCTAAGGAGATCCGAGAGGAACATCATGGACTCCAGACCGCTTCAAATATCATTTACATTCCCAAATGCTCCATGTCATCATGTATGGAACATTTACCAACTTTTGCCCTAAAAATCACCCAAATGTAGGTACATATACCATACATGGAACATATGGGATTGACTAACAAGTACTAACAATCCATTGGTTTTGCAAATATCCCTACTGAATTAATCTTAATTGCGTATTTGCTCTGACGATCTTTTAGCGCGGGTCTTCACCATCGGCCTTGCCAACCGTTGGCTGCGATGATTCATAAATGTTCTATGAAAACAAATATGATAAAAAGAAGTGGTTTACACAGTTTACACATAGACAATACTTACACAGTGTACAGTTTATGATAAGTTTACATGCTGATATGATAAAAATTGATAAAGAGAAGTGGTACTTATCAAGTTCTTGTATATCTTCATACCGTTCATACAACCATCGACATCCCAACAACATTCACTGACCGACCATCAACTCAGGGACAATCCCGCTGCACCTTCTCATCCATCTGTCCAGAAATGCACAACTGGTGGCGCTCATTCCATGCCTCTGGGGATCCCAACTGTTGAAAATAACACATAGTGACATAGTTCAAACCAGGAACCAGTAAATAATCTTAAGACATCTTAAGCATCAAACAGCAAAACACCATCAAATTTCTCAAGCTCCTGGAACGATTGAGGTGGCACATCATCCACGGTTGCCTCTTTCTCCATGAAGTTTCTCCCACTGGGTCCATCACAAGGCACTGCACATCATTGGTGTGGCCCTCAAAGAAGCGCTGTTTGTTGGAAAAGACGTCTAAAATTACGACCTCCGGCTGAGATCGGATGATCCAATGGTCCAACATTTCGGCAGACCAGAGTCTAGGAGGGGTATGTCTGGCGTCTGGGTTGACCGGTTGACCGGTTGACCCCCAAGCCGCGATATCAGCGGATAGTGTCTGGGTCATTGTTGGGGGCCATAGCAACACTGTGATGATCTTGGTGGCGACTGTCTCATTGAGCTAGCACTTTGCCGGGAAGTTGGTAGTTGGCTAACTGACCAATGCATCCCAATGCTCTGTACAAGTTGTCTTCTTTATTCTGACTGGACTACAAAGAAAGACATGTGGAAATCCCAATACTATATTTTTTCATGATAAGAATATATGTTATCATATACAGGCATGGACAAAAAACAACATGGAAATCCCCTGTGTGTTTGCTGCTTTCATCCCCAAAATCCAGCTGGGGAACTGACCAAACAAGCAACTGGATAAGCCTCAACCATCGATGGCCAGGATCTTCCCCATCGGTTGCAAAAAGAAACAGGGCAGCAAGGTGCACCGACCAAAATTGATAATAGGTCTGTTAAAGCGAAAACAATTTCAGGTGGTCTGAAGATGTTTCAACCGTCCAAATGGATCGGATGGGACCCCTTTGCCGGGCTGTCTGATTGCCATTGTCTCTGTCAGTGGCAAAATGGGCGCTGAGGACGAATCAATCTCCGTCTCGGAGACGAAATGCAACGAATTGCGGCCTCAATTTTCTGTGAAAGCTGCAGTTTTGGACCTACAAGTATCTATCAGCTTATCTTCAAAATCTCAACATCAAACCGCCCATCATATTCTTCTGAAGAATTTGAGGGTCTCAGCATGATTCCACTCCTGAGCAATCTCATTTCGGGTGGTGATCTTCCCCGCGGATGTCCAAAAGAGTCAACCAGCACAACCCACAGCATGGTCTCAGGTGCCCAACAGCTCCCATTGTATCCGTACACCTCAGGCTGAGTTTGTTGGCCAAACATGACTCCCATCTTTGCTGTGTTTGATATTTGTTGTGATACCTTTTCGAGTCTGAGATTGATTATTTAATGTTATATATATATACATCTTACAGTAATATGTATATATATATATATATATGAACATAAAATATTGTAATATGTACTTTCACCTTTTTGTTTTTCTCCTGACACTTCAGATTGGCTCCAAACTACTAACCCCAAACAAGATATGATATGTACATATACAAATGTATATTTATATATATATATATAGATATGCTGCAATGCAACAAATGGTCAGCTTCCCAACCATTCACCAACTTGAACATGGCTATGAGTCAGGTACCCAAAATAGCTGGTGAATGCTTGTTTATTCACCTAAACTAAACGTGGCAAACAAATAGGTTTTGACCCATCCCCAAGACGGTCCAGTCCTGGTGTCTCCGATCGTCGCCTGGGCCATCCTGCGTACTCCCGTTTCAGAGACATGTCCGGCAGCCTGAGATGCCACGGGATGCATGAAGGCGCTTCAAAACACCAAAAAAACATAGGACAATTCCTGGGATACTCCTAGTTTAATAACAATAACTGGTTGGTGGTTGAGCCACCCCTCTGAAAAATATGAAAGTCAGTTGGGGTTACTATTCCCAATATATGGAAAAATAAAAAATGTTCCAAACCACCACCAGATAAATATAAATGATAATGAATGATGATAACTAATACTTATAGATTAAGAATAACAGCAATAAATATGAATGATAGTGAATGATGATAACAAAACTAATAGAATTAGCAAAAACAAAAGCAATAGTAATAGTGACAATCATCATCACCATCATCACCATCATCATCACCATCATCATCACCATCAGGAACATCACAGAACACGCAATTAAGCAACCCATTGGTAAAGATCCCAAGTAACACAGAATTGAACTGAGACAAAATGGCAATTGCACAATCCACATCTTTTGTTCAGACTCGTTACTGAAAGTTGTCACAGCACCCCAGCACGGCTGACTGAGCACTGCACGTGGCATCAGTCTTCTTTGGATGCCACCGGGTAGGTGGAAAGACCTGATTGTCGGAACATCGGCAAAGCATGCGGAGTGGTTGCAACCACAAAGACTTTATGATATGTTTGTTTGATACCTGAAACATGAGAAGTTCAACTGACAAACTGCATTTGTACGAATTTGGATACCTCAGTGAAAAAAGTCACTGACAGTGGTTTTTGCCCGCGGCCGATGGGGATGACTGAACCATGAACGATGCGGGGATGACTTTTCTCATTTGAATCATGATGAATCAGTGTTTTCACTGGAGGTCCGTTGAATTTATCTATATTTATCTATAATAAAGTGGGGAGCCTGGGTGTTGGTTCACAATATGTATCATTAAAAAAAAAGGGTTTACTCAACAACAATGTGTGCTTTACGGTATCCCGAAAAAACTATCTAGAACATCACAATTAAATATAATTAAGGTTGCATATAGTTGCATATTTCAGACTAGCTGGGACAGAATAGTTCATAACAGGTCCAGAAATTTAATTGAAATCGGCAATAGCTTCTCTTTCCTCGTTTCATGCAAGCCGACAAGGGTACAGCGAGACTCCAAGTGTTCTGAATGTGCTTCTTTTGACAACCCAAGTGAATCCAATCATGAATCACCACCATTGTTGTAACATGTTGTAACCATTTTGAGGTTACAGTACCTCTAAATAATCCCAAAGTAGGGTTATACCTACTCGCAAACCCCACTATTGTTGGATGTGCCCCATGAATTTAATATCATGATTATGTCCCATGCACTACTCATCCGGATTTCCTGATTCTGTCGTATTCATCTAGCATTTTTCCTGATTAAGTCCCCAATCTTCCATGGTTCAACACCCCAACTGTGCCATGACATCACATTGGGGCCATCGGCCACCGAACGCTGCCGCCCGAAGCGGACGCGCTGTCCACCGCCCTCCTGGCGATGGGGGTTTTCCTAAGGAACAAATCCAACAAACCATGGCCTTGACATGCTTCTTGACCATTGAATATGAGGGTTTTCCTCTGAACACCCATATCGACCCCTGGAGATTCCTGTGAGATTTAATCACCCAAGATGCGGATACAAAATGATAGAAACAACAAAAGTGAGAATCACCCAGAATGGGCGACGCCTGAGCACTTATGTTTATCATCCCAGAGTTTTCCAATATTTTCCCCCAGATTATATTATATTATATTATATTATTGTATACTATTGTTCAGAAAGTTACCTGAACTCGAGTCAGTCCCAGAAAATTGAAATGATGGTGTCTTACGATGCAAGGCTGTCCAGAGTGTCGTTTTTCAAGTCGTCAACAAGGAACCCTTTTCATCGCTCCTCATCTTGATGTGTCAAGGGCCTGAGCTGAAAACCGAAGAATCATAAAGGAAATCACACAGCAAAGCAATCCTCCAGGGCCAGTTCTGTTGACACTTCTCCAACCAACAAAAAAGCAGAAAGCTCGAGCTGCAAAATGCCACTGAGCCCAAGTTGTTGCAAACTAGGAACCACAATGGCATAATCCCATGGTTTATCATCTTCCCCCATAATGTTCATATATTTTCCTTATCAAAATTGCCACAAAAATGTGGGTACAAATTGCCACAGAAGATCTCATGGATTTGGGAGCTTCCACGACCTGACCCTGCTGCGGTTCCGCACTTCTTGCCCTTGGGAGGAAATTTGGTACAGCAGGTGGAATTCCGCCTGAGGCAGCTGGAATGAGCATGAAGGGATACCACATTCATCATCATCCATCCAAATTCTGCATTTATGTTTTTAATATATTATCAGCTAAAAATTATAATACATGAAATGGTAAAATGATGTAAACTGATTATCACTAGCTGGAGTTGCTTGAACATGTTTGGGAAACTCCTAAAATCTGCTGCTGAATCACCATGTTCCCCGCATAAATTGCCTTTTTGGAGGTACTCATTCTCAAACAAACCCATTTGTTGAGGCCAAATTCGTGCCAAAATCTAAGTTCCAGGATTCCTTGGATAGTAAGGTGCGACTTGCATCCACGTCCAAAGGGTCCTTTCACGCACCCTTTCTTTCAAAGTCCGAAATCATGGATGGGATACCCTCCAGGAATGTGGCAACGAACATTCCACTACTTGCAAAGGATTTACTGTACCTACGGTATCAAACAAAATGGGGAATTTGTTATTTCCATTTTGGATTACCCAAGAATACACCTGATGGTAAGCATGGTTTCCTCTAATTTGTTTCCGACATCTGAAACCATCCAAACACTTCCAAGGTCGAAGGCCCACAGTCATGGGCTCATTGAACCAATCGCCAAACAGTTGAACTGTCAGTTTCTCTGAGGACAGCTGGGTGACAATGACAAAGTGATCTCCCCGCACCTGGTTACATGGTTACTATGCTAGGCTACTAGGATTCCATTTACAATTCAATTGCTAAATCTATATAATTATATATATATATATCTATTCATGATATTCACCATATACAATATATATATATATAAAAATAGCAGCTTCTTTTGTTTCCAAACTTTTATCCAACATGGTAATCAAACATTGGCTGAAGAAAATCTCCCAACTATCCATGGAGGTTTCAATGGATCATTTTCGGGCGGACCTTCTTGGAGCTGAGCTGGAGCGCTCGGACCTGGGTTCAAGAACATCAACAAAATGGTACTGGAAAAATCTGCAGTTTGACACCATTCAATGTATATATATATATATATTATAATATATTATAATTATATATATAGGGAAATAAATAGGGAAATAAATAGGGAAATAAAATAGGGAAATAAAATAGGGAAATAAAATAGGGAAATAAATTAGGGAAATAAATAGGGAAATAAAATAGGGAAATAAATAGGGAAATAAATAGGGAAATAAAATAGGGAAATAAATAGGGAAATAAATTAGGGAAATAAATAGGGAAATAAAATAGGGAAATAAATAGGGAAATAAATAGGGAAATAAAATAGGGAAATAAAATAGGGAAATAAATAGGGAAATAAAATAGGGAAATAAATAGGGAAATAAATTAGGGAAATAAATTAGGGAAATAAAATAGGGAAATAAATAGGGAAATAAATAGGGAAATAAATAGGGAAATAAATAGGGAAATAAATAGGGCAATAAATTAGGGAAATAAAATAGGGAAATAAAATAGGGAAATAAATAGGGTAATAAATAGGGAAATAAATAGGGAAATAAAATAGGGAAATAAATTAGGGAAATAAATAGGGCAATAAAATAGGGAAATAAAATAGGGAAATAAATAGGGAAATAAGATAGGGAAATAAATAGGGAAATAAATAGGGAAATAAATTAGGGACATAAAATAGGGAAATAAAATAGGGAAATAAATAGGGAAATAAATAGGGAAATAAAATAGGGAAATAAAATAGGGAAATAAATGAGGGAAATAAATTAAGGAAATAAAATAGGGGAATAAAATAGGGAAATCAAATAGGGAAATAAAATAGGGAAATAACATAGGGAAATAAATAGGGAAATAAATAGAGAAATAAATAGGGAAATAAAGAGGGAAATAAATAGGGAAATAAATAGGGAAATAAATAGGGGAATAAAATAGGGAAATCAAATAGGGAAATAAATAGGGAAATAAAATAGGTAAATAAATAGGGAAATAAATAGGGAAATAAAATTGGGAAATAAATAGGGAAATAAAATAGGGAAATAAATAGGGAAATATATAGGGAAATAAAATAGGGAAATAAAATAGGGAAATAAATAGGGAAATAAAATAGGTAAATAAATAGGGAAATAAATAGGGAAATAAAATTGGGAAATAAATAGGGAAATAAAATAGGGAAATAAATAGGGAAATATATAGGGAAATAAAATAGGGAAATAAAATAGGGAAATAAAATAGGGAAATAAAATAGGGGAATAAAATAGGGAAATAAATTAGGGAAATAAATTAGGGAAATAAAATAGGGAAATAAAATAGGGAAATAAAATAGGGAAATAAAATAGGGAAATAAAATAGGGAAATAAAAGAGGTAAATAACTTAGGGAAATAAATTAGGGAAATAAATAGGGAAATAAAATAGGGAAATAAATAGGGAAATAAAATAGGGAAATAAAATAGGGAAATAACATAGGGAAATAAATTAGGGAAATAAATAGGGAAATAACATAGGGAAATAAATTAGGGAAATAAAATAGGGAAATAAAATAGGGAAATAAATAGGGAAATAAATAGGGAAATAAATAGGGAAATAAATAGGGAAATAAATAGGGAAATAAATTAGGGAAATAAAATAGGGAAATACATAGGGAAATAAATTAGGGAAATAAATAGGGAAATAAATAGGGAAATAAAATAGGGAAATAAATAGGGAAATAAATAGGGAAATAAAATAGGGAAATAAAATAGGGAAATAAAATAGGGAAATAAATAGGGAAATAAATAGGGAAATAAATAGGGAAATAAATTAGGGAAATAAATAGGGCAATAAAATAGGGAAATAAATTGAGGAAATACATAGGGAAATAAAATAGGGAAATAAAATAGGGAAATAAATAGGGAAATAAATTAGGGAAATAAATAGGGAAATAACATAGGGAAATAAATAGGGAAATAACATAGGGAAATAAATAGGGAAATAAAATAGGGAAATAAATAGGGAAATAAATAGGGAAATAAATAGGGAAATAAAATAGGGAAATAAAATAGGGAAATAAAATAGGGAAATAAAATAGGGAAATAAAATAGGGAAATAAATAGGGAAATAAAATAGGGAAATAAATTAGGGAAATAAATAAGGAAATAAAATAGGGAAATAACATAGGGAAATAACATAGGGAAATAAGATAGGGAAATAAGATAGGGAAATAAATAGGGAAATAAATAGGGAAATAAAATAGGGAAATAAAATAGGGAAATAAAATAGGGAAATAAATAGGGAAATAAATAGGGAAATAAAATAGGGAAATAAAATAGGGAAATAAATTAGGGAAATAAATTAGGGAAATAAAATAGGGAAATAAAATAGGGAAATAAATAGGGAAATAAAATAGGGAAATAACATAGGGAAATAACATAGGGAAATAACATAGGGAAATAACATAGGGAAATAAATAGGGAAATAAAATAGGGAAATAAAATAGGGAAATAAAATAGGGAAATAAAATAGGGAAATAAATAGGGAAATAAATAGGGAAATAACATAGGGAAATAAAATAGGGAAATAAAATAGGGAAATAAAATAGGGAAATAAAATAGGGAAATAAAATAGGGAAATAAATAGGGAAATAAATAGGGAAATAAACAGGGAAATAAATAGGGAAATAAAATAGGGAAATAAAATAGGGAAATAAAATAGGGAAATAAAATAGGGAAATAAATAGGGAAATAAATAGGTAAATAAATAGGGAAATAAAATAGGGAAATAAATAGGGAAATAAATAGGGAAATAAATAGGGAAATAAAATAGGGAAATAAAATAGGGAAATAAATAGGGACATAAATAGGGACATAAATAGGGACATAAATAGGGACATAAATAGGGACATAAATAGGGAAATAAAATATGGAAATAAATAGGGAAATAAAATAGGGAAATAAAATAGGGAAATAAATAGGGAAATAAAATAGGGAAATAAATAGGGACATAAATAGGGACATAAATAGGGAACTAAATAGGGAAATAAATAGGGAAATAAATAGGGAATAAAATAGGGAAATAAATAGGGGAATAAAATAGGAAAATAAAATAGGGAAATAAATAGGGAAATAAATAGGGAAATAAAATAGGGAAATAAAACAGGGAAATAAATAGGGAAATAAATTAGGGAAATAAATAGGGAAATAAATAGGGAAATAAATAGGGAAATAAATATGGGAATAAAATAGGGAAATAAAATAGGGAAATAAATAGGGAAATAAAATAGGGAAATAAAATAGGGAAATAAATAGGGAAATAAACTAGGTAAATAAATAGGGAAATAAATAGGGAAATAAAATAGGGAAATAAATAGGGAAATCAATTAGGGAAATAAAATACGGAAATAAATAGGGAAATAACATAGGGAAATAAATAGGGAAATAAATAGGGAAATAAAATAGGGAAATAAAATAGGGAAATAAAATAGGGAAATAAATAGGGAAATAAATAGGGAAATAAATAGGGAAATAAATAGGGAAATAACATAGGGAAATAAAATAGGGAAATAAAATAGGGAAATAAAATAGGGAAATAAAAAGGGAAATAAAATAGGGAAATAAAATAGGGAAATAAATAGGGAAATAAATGGGGGAATAAATAGGGAAATAAAATAGGGACATAAAATAGGGAAATAAATAGGGAAATAAAATAGGGAAATAAAATAGGCAAATAAATAGGGAAATAAATTAGGGAAATAAATAGGGAAATAAAAGAGGGAAATAAATAGGGAAATAAATAGGGAAATAAAATAGAGAAATAAAATAGGGAAATAAAATAGGGAAATAAAATAGGGAAATAAATAGGGAAATAAAATAGGGAAATAAATAGGGAAATAAAATAGGGAAATAAATAGGGAAATAAAATAGGGAAATAAAATAGGGAAATAAAATAGGGATAAAATAGGAAATAAATAGGGAAATAAATAGGGAAATAAAATAGGGAAATAAAACAGGGATAAAATAGGAAATAAATAGGGAAATAAATAGGGAAATAAAATAGGGATAAAATAGGAAATAAATAGGGAAATAAATAGGGAAATAAAATAGGGAAATAAAACAGGGAAATAAATAGGGAAATAAATTAGGGAAATAAAATAGGGAAATAAAATAGGGAAATAAATAGGGAAATAAATATGGGAATAAAATAGGGAAATAAAATAGGGAAATAAATAGGGAAATAAAATAGGGAAATAAAATAGGGAAATAAATAGGGAAATAAACTAGGTAAATAAATAGGGAAATAAATAGGGAAATAAAATAGGGAAATAAATAGGGAAATCAATTAGGGAAATAAAATACGGAAATAAATAGGGAAATAACATAGGGAAATAAATAGGGAAATAAATAGGGAAATAAAATAGGGAAATAAAATAGGGAAATAAAATAGGGAAATAAATAGGGAAATAAATAGGGAAATAAATAGGGAAATAAATAGGGAAATAAATAGGGAAATAAATAGGGAAATAAATAGGGAAATAAATAGGGAAAAAAATAGGGAAATTTTAGGGAAATAAATAGGGAAATAAATAGGGAAATAAATAGGGAAATAAATAAGGAAATAAATAGGGAAATAAAATAGGGAAATAAATAGGGAAATAAAATAGGAAAATAAATAGGGAAATAAATAGGGAAATAAATAGGGAAATAAATAGGGAAATAAATAGGGAAATAAAATATGGAAATAAATAGGGAAATAAAATAGGGAAATAAATAGGGAAATAAATAGGGAAATAAATAGGGAAATAAATAGGAAAATAAATAGGGAAATAAATAGGGAAATAAATAGGGAAATAATTGGGAAAACAATATATATATATATATGGTAAGTACCTCCAATCAATCGGTTCCTGAAATGGCCATTGATTCTAGCGAGATCGAAGAAAAAAAACCATCAAACATCGCCAAAGTCTAAAATCCTGGGCTCGTCTGTCCCTTGCCTTCCCAGGCCCACTCCGCTAATGGCTTCACCTTGGAGATTTTTCCGATTCCGAAGCTGCAATGGAAACATCTATGTGATTACATGGGATTATCTATGGGATATGGGATTCTATATACGTATATATATATAATAACCGGATTATCTATATTCTATGATGTGTATGTTATTGTGTATATAATATATATATATGTGTGTGTGTGGTATTATATGTTATTCTGTAGAAAGTTCAGCTTCAGGTGATCTGTTAAGCCATGTTAAACATTGTTAAACCATCAAGAAAGGAAAGTGATTGAGGGAAAATCTATACCCTCTGGTGACTTCTTACATAGTTATTCAACATAGATGGCCCATTGATAATCATATCCCTTTCATTCTTGGAAACCTCCACGAAGATTCCCGACATCTTGAGATCCGCACAGTAGAAGCAAGGGCTTCCATCTACAGTGGTCGCAGAGTGTTTGATCTGCCATGTCGAATCACCAGCAGATGGCTGTTTTTTGTTGCAGGGATCCCAACTTTACCACAAGCTTCAGCAAATCAGCCTAGACATCGAGGAAAAGAAATCTGCACTGGCTTTGGAATCCCATCTGGTCAAATCCAGGTGTTTTTGATGGTGAAATCCCCTATGTTTGCTGGGATCATGTTGATCTCAATGTTTCCCATTAGATCCATTAGTAAAATAAGCCATCTTTGGTTTGAACGTTGCCCTTGTTTTTGTGATCCACTTGCGTAGCAACATGCCAGCTGCACGTGGGTCCGGGAGTTGCCACATTCACAAACCTCCGGTGTGCATTGGTCATGGGCCTGGCGCGGAAAATGTGACGATTTTTCGTGCCACAAAATCGGGAAATTCATCGAGTAGATCCCCCATAAATATTATCATAAATGATGGTAAGTGCAGGTTTTGAAGGTAGAATCAGTAGAATCATCTATAAAATTCTATCAATGGGGATCCAAGATCAATGATTGGGTTTACACCAAACTTTGTGAACCGAACAGATGGCGCTTCTGGGAGACATCCGGCTGAATTCTCGGCTTCTTAAGATTCTTGTCATTCATCTGAAGCGTTACCTCTTCCATAATAGAATCGTAGTACAGTGACTATCAAACCTAAAATTAAAGTATAAAAAGTGTAGTTGGATGGGTTGGATGTTTCAAAGTTTAAAAAAAAAAACAACAACTTACTGCCAGTTAGTTCACCAATCTCTGGTTGAGTGAGTCACTCTGGTTGAAACCCCACCTCGGTGCACGCAGGTGGTCGACGGGGCTCGCATGCGTAGCAACCAAGTCCATCTACTGTGACATTCACCTCGATGCATCGATGTTTTTCGTTGCCCGTCCTGGAAAAGAGACCTGTCTTAGTCCAATGCAAGCTTTATTGATCTATGAAGTCTACATATATATATATATATGTATAGATATATGTATATATATATATATATTAATTATATATATATATACATATTATACTATCCAATCAAAACTACAATCAACAGTACTCCCATCTGATCTACAGATTCTTATATTGTCAGGAAGCCAATACCACAGCCACAGCCCGAGCTTCGAACCAATTCCCGGAGATGGGAAGAATTTGCACAAATGCAGTCCTCATTGACAGCCTGACCATCGTCCCATCGCCATCCATCGTTAGTGGCTTGGTAACTGGCTATCCTGGGTATCCCATTAATTATCTGGTTGGTGGTAGACCTACCCCTCTGAAAAATATGAAAGTCAGTTGGGAGTATTATTCCCAATCCGCCGACCCCTGCCGTCAGCAGGGGGAGCGCGTCAGAGGAGGCCTTACTAGCAACAAGATGCCAGAAGGGGCGAAGAGTTTGTGCAGAACGAAAGCCGGCTCCAGAAGGACACGAGCAGGGTGGCAGTTGGCAATGTAGAAGCGCGGGAAAAGTCAAGGTTTGGAGCTAGTTTCTAGTCGGTTCAGAAAGTGACGTTTGGCAGTCTGGGATACGGGCCGCGGGCCCAATCCGTCCTTCACTGCCATGGTGTTTTAGCCCTGCGACACGGTCCTTGGACTCCAGCTTGGACCGGAGCTGTGCAGAACGAGAGCCAGCTCCAGGAGGACACGAGCAGGGTGGCAGTTGGCAGTGCAGAAACGCAGGTAAAGGCAAGGTTTGGAGCTAGTTTCTAGTCAGTTCAGAAAGTAACGTTTGGCAGTCTGGGCTACGGGCCGCGGGCCCAATCCGTCCTTCACTGCCATGGTGTTTTAGCCCTGCGACACGGTCCTTGGACTCCAGCTTGGGCCGAAGCGGTGCAGAACGAAAGCCGGCTCCAGGAGGACACGAGCAGGGTGGCAGTTGGCAGTGCAGAAACGCAGGAAAAGTCAAGGTTGGGAGCTAGTTTCTAGTCGGTTCAGAAAGTGACGTTTGGCAGTCTGGGATACGGGCCGCGGGCCCAATCCGTCCTTCACTGCCATGGTGTTTTAGCCCTGCGACACGGTCCTTAGCTTGGACCGGAGCTGTGCAGAACGAAAGCCAGCTCCAGGAGGACACGAGCAGGGTGGCAGTTGGCAGTGCAGAAACGCAGGTAAAGTCAAGGTTTGGAGCTAGTTTCTAGTCGGTTCAGAAAGTGACGTTTGGCAGTCTGGGATACGGGCCGCGGGCCCAATCCGTCCTTCACTGCCATGGTGTTTTAGCCTTGCGACACGGTCCTTGGACTCCAGCTTGGACCGAAGCGGTGCAGAACGAAAGCCGGCTCCAGGAGGACACGAGCAGGGTGGCAGTTGGCAGTGCAGAAACGCAGGAAAAGTCAAGGTTTGGAGCTAGTTTCTAGTCGGTTCAGAAAGTGACGTTTGGCAGTCTGGGACACGGGCCGCGGGCCCAATCCGTCCTTCACTGCCATGGTGTTTTAGCCCTGCGACACGGTCCTTGGACTCCAGCTTGGACCGAAGCGGTGCAGAACGAAAGCCGGCTCCAGGAGGACACGAGCAGGGTGGCAGTTGGCAGTGCAGAAACGTAGGAAAAGTCAAGGTTTGGAGCTAGTTTCTAGTCGGTTCAGAAAGTGACGTTTGGCAGTCTGGGATACGGGCCGCGGGCCTAATCCGTCCTTCACTGCCATGGGGTTTTAGCCCTGCGACACGGTCCTTGGACTCCAGCTTAGACCGAAGCGGTGCAGAACGAAAGCCGGCTCCAGGAGGACACGAGCAGGGTGGCAGTTGGCAGTGCAGAAACGCATAAAGTCAAGGTTTGGAGCCGCAGAACAAAAGCCGGCTCCAGGAGGACACGAGCAGGGTGGCAGTTGGCAGTGCAGAAACGCAGGAAAAGTCAAGGTTTGGAGCTAGTTTCTAGTCGGTTCGGAAAGTGACGTTTGGCAGTCTAGGATACGGGCCGCGGGCCCAATCCGTCCTTCCCTGCCATGGTGTTTTAGCCCTGCGACACGGTCCTTGGACTCCAGCTTGGACCGAAGCGGTGCAGAACGAAAGCCGGCTCCAGGAGGACACGAGCAGGGTGGCAGTGGGCAGTGCAGAAACGCAGGAAAAGTCAAGGTTTGGAGCTAGTTTCTAGTCGGTTCAGAAAGTGACGTTTGGCAGTCTGGGATACGGGCCGCGGGCCCAATCCGTCCTTCACTGCCATGGTGTTTTAGCCCTGCAACACGGTCCTTGGACTCCAGCTTGGACCGAAGCGGTGCAGAACGAAGGCCGGCTCCAGGAGGACACGAGCAGGGTGGCAGTTGGCAGTGCAGAAACGCAGGAAAAGTCAAGGTTTGGAGCTAGTTTCTAGTCGGTTCAGAAAGTGACGTTTGGCAGTCTGGGATACGGGCCGCGGGCCCAATCCGTCCTTCACTGCCATGGTGTTTTAGCCCTGCGACACGGTCCTTGGACTCCAGCTTGGACCGAAGCGGTGCAGAACGAAAGCCGGCTCCAGAGCAGGGTGGCAGTTGGCAGTGCAGAAACGCAGGAAAAGTCAAGGTTTGGAGCTAGTTCCTAGTCGGTTCAGAAAGTGACGTTTGGCAGTCTGGGATACGGGCCGCGGGCCCAATCCGTCCTTCACTGCCATGGTGTTTTAGCCCTGCGACACGGTCCTTGGACTCCAGCTTGCACCGAAGCGGTGCAGAACGAAAGCCGCCGGCTCCAGGAGGACAGGAGCAGGGCGGCAGTTGGCAGTGCAGAAACGCAGGAAAAGTCAAGGTTTGGAGCTAGTTTCTAGTCGGTTCAGAAAGTGACGTTTGGCAGTCTGGGATACGGGCCGCGGGCCAATCCGTCCTTCACTGCCATGGTGTTTTAGCCCTGCGACACGGTCCTTGGACTCCAGCTTAGACCGAAGCGGTGCAGAACGAAAGCCGGCTCCAGGACGACACGAGCAGGGTGGCAGTTGGCAGTGCAGAAACGCAGGTAAAGTCAAGGTTCGGAGCCGCAGAACGAAAGCCGGCTCCAGGAGGACACGAGCAGGGTGGCAGTTGGCAGTGCAGAAACGCAGGAAAAGTCAAGGTTTGGAGCTAGTTTCTAGTCGGTTCGGAAAGTGACGTTTGGCAGTCTAGGATACGGGCCGCGGGCCCAATCCGTCCTTCACTGCCATGGTGTTTTAGCCCTGCGACACGGTCCTGGGACTCCAGCTTGGACCGAAGCGGTGCAGAACGAAGGCCGGCTCCAGGAGGACACGAGCAGGGTGGCAGTTGGCAGTGCAGAAACGCAGGAAAAGTCAAGGTTTGGAGCTAGTTTCTAGTCGGGTCAGAAAGTGACGTTTGGCAGTCTGGGATACGGGCCGCGGGCCCAATCCGTCCTTCACTGCCATGGTGTTTTAGCCCTGCGACACGGTCCTTGGACTCCAGCTTGGACCGCAGCGGTGCAGAACGAAAGCCGGCTCCAGGAGGACACGAGCAGGGTGGCAGTTGGGAATGCAGAAGCGCAGGAAAAGTCAAGGTTTGGAGCTAGTTTCTAGTCGGTTCAGAAAGTGACGTTTGGCAGTCTGGGATACGGGCCACGGGCCCAATCCGTCCTTCTCTGCCATGGTGTTTTAGCCCTGCGACACGGTCCTTGGACTCCAGCTTGGACCGAAGCGGTGCAGAACGAAGGCCGGCTCCAGGAGGACACGAGCAGGGGGGCAGTTGGCAGTGCAGAAACGCAGGAAGTCAAGGTTTGGAGCTAGTTTCTAGTCGGTTCAGAAAGTGACGTTTGGCAGTCTGGGATACGGGCCGCGGGCCCAATCCGTCCTTCACTGCCATGGTGTTTTAGCCCTGCGACACGGTCCTTGGACTCCAGCTTGGACCAAAGCGGTGCAGAACGAAAGCCGGCGCCAGGAGGACACGAGCAGGTTGGCAGTTGGCAGTGCAGAAACGCAGGTAAAGTCAAGGTTTGGAGCTAGTTTCTAGTCGGTTCAGAAAGTAACGTTTGGCACTCTGGGCTACGGGCCGCAGAACGAAAGCCGGCTCCAGGAGGACACGAGCAGGGTGGCAGTCGGCAATGCAGAAACGCAGGAAAAGTCAAGGTTTGGAGCTAGTTTCTAGTCGGTTCAGAAAGTGACGTTTGGCAGTCTGGGATACGGGCCGCGGGCCCAATCCGTCCTTCACTGCCATGGTGTTTTAAAGCCCTGCGACACGGTCCTTGGACTCCAGCTTGGACCGAAGCGGTGCAGAACGAAAGCCGGCTCCAGGAGGACACGAGCAGGGTGGCAGTTGGCAGTGCAGAAACGCAGGAAAAGTCAAGGTTTGGAGCTAGTTTCTAGTCGGTTCAGGAAGTGACGTTTGGCAGTCTG
>CAMXCT020000686.1:164636-191867 GCA_947184155.2 Cladocopium goreaui | reverse complement strand
TAGGGAAATAAATACGGAAATAAATAGGGAAATAAATAGGGAAATAAATACGGAAATAAATAGGGACATAAATAGGGAAATAAATAGGGAAATAAATAGGGAAATAAATAGGGAAATAAATAGGGAAATAAATAGGGAAATAAATAGGGACATAAATAGGGACATAAATAGGGAAATACATAGGGAAATAAATAGGGGAATAAATAGGGAAATAAATAGAGAAATAAATAGGGAAATACATAGGGAAATACATAGGGAAATAAATATGGGAATAAAATAGGGAAATAAAATAGGGAAATAAATAGGGAAATAAATAGGGAAATAAATAGGGAAATAAATAGGGACATAAATAGGGAAATACATAGGGAAATACATAGGGAAATAAATATGGGAAATAAATAGGGAAATAAAATAGGGAAATAAATACGGAAATAAATAGGGAAATAAATAGGGAAATAAATAGGGAAATAAATAGGGAAATAAATAGGGAAATGAATAGGGAAATAAATAGGGACATAAATAGGGACATAAATAGGGAAATAAATAGGGAAATAAATAGGGACATAAATAGGGAAATAAATAGGGAAATAAATAGGGAAATAAATAGGGAAATGAATAGGGAAATAAATAGGGACATAAATAGGGAAATAAATAGGGAAATAAATAGGGAAATAAATAGGGAAATAAATAGGGAAATAAATAGGGAAATAAATAGGGAAATAAATAGGGAAATAAATAGGGAAATACATAGGGAAATAAAAGGGAAAAAAAATAGGGAAATAAAATAGGGAAAAATAGGGAAATAAATAGGGAAATAAATAGGGAAATTAAATAGGGAAATAAAATAGGGAAATAAAATAGGGAAATAAATTAGGGAAATAAATTAGGGAAATAAAATAGGGACATAAAATAGGGACATAAATAGGGAAATAACTAGGGAAATAAATAGGGAAATAAATAGGGAAATAAATCTATATATATATATAATATATATATATAATATATATTATAATATATATATATATATATTATTTGTAATATGTATTGAAACTTAGTAATAAAGCATGTCTGCCATAGCCAAGTTTGAGTGCTACAGGGGAGGAATGACATCTTCCCAAAGATACGCCTTGATATCATTATTGTTATGATAATCATCATCATCATCATCATCATCATCATCATCTCTGACTTGGTCCCCAGCATTTGCCATCAGCGAAGTTTCAGCCACCGGAATGGCTAGCTCTGAAGTCAAGCTCGTTTTGCGTGTGTTTGTGTGTGTGTGCGTTGCTACCTTGTTGGTCTTGCAAGTTGCACCATTTTTTTACAATCAATTGTATCCAAAGGCTGTGGATCTCTAAGAATTGTAGAACTGCTGCTACTGTGCAATCTATGTCATGTAATCTAATGATTTGCGATTGCACCGAGTGATGAACAGAAGCAGCTTTAATTGAACCTGAGTTACAATCTAACATGGGTTGATGTATGAGATATGATATGCTTCATGGGCTTCATGTGTCTGAGCACAATGGTGCTGCCAGCGGAAGAGATCGAGCGAATAATTTCAAAACATGGTCGATGGGTTTGGGTTCAGCTCATCTCAACATATCCGAAGCATCCCACATAACTGGTTGGTGGTTTTAACCATCTTGAAAAATAGTAGTCAATGGGAAGGATTATCCCATATATTATGGAAAATAAAAAAATGCTTGAACCACCAACCAGGTAAAAATTGACTGTTCAAATAATGTTCACGAAGATCTGCGAAACCAAGAGCCACAAATCTACACCTGAAACCTTTAAGCTGGACCGTCACTCAGCTACTGTATGTCTCAGTCTTCCTGAACGGCCCCGCATCCCGGATCGATGTTCTTCCGGCGTTGAACTCGAGGATTTGGCTAACCACAAAATATCCACCACCTTTGGACCTTTGGATATTGCTTTGGCTTTTCTGAGAGAAGTATGGGTCAAAACCATTCAATTCAATACGCTGATACAGGACCTTAGTGAGCACCAAACCTACCGAACCATTGGTGAATAGACTTTCGTCCCGCAAAAATCATTAACAATTACAGTACAGACTTTGATCAATCTATGACCACATGGAGTGCATATCGGTGCTTATGGAAAATGAAGGCAAAACCACTTCTACGTCATGGACCTTGAAAAACTGCACAGAAGCACCATCCCCAAAGCATGCGCTTTGCTGCCACCATGGCTCCGGTGTGATTTTCTAATTTGAGATGTGTTGGGTCCGAAATCCCTTTTAGCAATGAATGCAAACATGTAGAATCCACGACAATGATCCATGAAAGTTCATGATTGGATTTATCATAAACTTCTGGATTGGTTTGGATGTCTCATGGGATTTGCCACCGCCATCGCCGCGTAGCGGCTAGGCTAAACAGTGTTTGCTACCAGCGCCGCTGGAGCCAAGAAGCGATCGACCGTTGAGTCGAGGGAACCCGCACGTTACATGTAGCTGTGGCTGTGGCCAAGAAGTTATATACAAGGACTTTTATGCACACATGTTGTTCAAACATGTTTTTTTCAAACATGTTTTCAAGCAGTCTTCAAAAGCCTCAATCATTCAATGGAAAGGTGGTTGTGGTTAGTTAATCGAGAGGGATGCCCACAAGGGATGTTCATAATCCCAGATATATTGGGCAGTATATATCATCACCTATACAGTAATTGTCAACCAGCAGGAGGGTTGAATCATTGAACACTGCTCAGTTGTTACCACTAAGTCTGAACACAAATTGCTGCATAATCCACATGTCTGTTGCTGTTTACGTTGATGAAAAAATGTAGATATTTTCAGATTCTTGTTTTGTAGACAATCGTAGTAATAATTTTACTAGATACACCATATTGCATGAGTATTAATAACACTGATGATGAGCGTATATAAGTATACATCTATAATCATCTATTCTTATATATATATATGTTTATACATGTATTTATCTAGCAATATGTATGTGTATGATAAATTGATGTTTTTTGTGGGTCTTGGACACTGCTTCGGTTCTAAATCCGTCATGTGATGATTCACATTTGACATGCTCGATTCGGACTCGTCAGCAAGATCGCACATTCTTTGATACTGCATGGGCCATGGGTGTATCCACTAAAAAAAAATATGGGGTGTATGGGGTATATCATGGCATATCCCAAGATTAGAATGTATAATCTATACTAATTTTAAATCGTTGTTTGAACCCATTGGATTTGTGGTACTGCATCCTATTTTTGGTCAAACCCACATCACCCAAATCCTACCATCCATGTACTGAAAAAAAGGTCGCACAGGCAACATCATCCAAATTCATCCACATTCATCGCGCCCGTATTCCTGACACTTTTTCACTTTTTTGGCATCTCAAAACCGCTTTTGGGGTTCACTAGCACTACAATCATCCACCTGCCGTGCGCCGGCCTCAACGGGCTGCGGCTGGGGCGATGGGGGAGATTGTCCCGTGGCTCCAGTTGAAGCAGTTGGACACAGCCTTCGCCTTGAACGGAAATGTGTCAGACACAGTTGCTTGAAGTTTCAGCATGTTTCAGCCAAATAAAGGTTTCTACAGTTCAAAGTCTACTAAATATATAGTTTAAATATAGTTCAACACAAAAATGCAAGTATTAAGATGATAAAACATGATAAAACGATATCCAAGACGAGAAGACATTAGGCTAACCTATCCATTAGATAGGATTAAAGGTACGGCATGCATCTTATCTGCATGACAGCGCTTTGGCGAGGCACTGATGGCCGTGTTTTTTTCGTCTTCGTTCGAATCCTTTCGTTCGATATTTCATCTGTTGAGTCGACCCTACATCCAACTCCCCAAATCGAATGCAGCAATGTAGCTGAATGGTCAAGCTAGAAACTCAACTTGCCACCGTTTTTTGGGGAGTACCCAAAAGCTTCCAAAAGTCGTTCGAACTTTTCCGCATTTTTTGGTACCATAAGGCCCAGCTAGCCACTTCCAAGTGACGCCTTTGGTTCAGTGTTCAGTAGCATTTTTTAATTTTGTAGAACCTCTTGGCCTTCTGGTAGCGGTACTTTACTGAACTTCCAAAATCCCTTCCCTCAGCGATGATGTCCCAGAGGAGGCCGCCTGAGGCGCGTTCCATCAGGATTTCTTCATGTTTGAATGGGAACTGGAATAAACATGGAATAATCCATTTTCCATCAGAAATACCCATAAGATATACATGTATAATATTATATATATACATAGGAAACACATGAAACACACATGGCAATGGCAATGGGACACACCAAGATATTCGCTTTCTTCCAGCAAATCATCTGCTACAAGGAGGACTGTCCAATTGCCAGGTCAAATGAAACGGGAAGGTCATCCCTGCTACCCCATTTTTGCTAGGGAAATGCACCCAATGAAGCCATCATTGAGCCACAGAATAATGGCTGGTCCACAAGAATAAAGCGTCACAAAAGGGTAATTAGGATGGTAATTAGGATGGTTTATTATTGTGTATGAATTCCATTGGTTAGAAGCTTCCGTATTCTGTTGGTCAAAAACATGCAAAAACCTTTGTGCGTATCTAAAAATCATCTATAATTGAACCAAAGAGATGTGGTCTTGTCTGAAATCAGGATCCTGGCTGTTAAAGTAACCCTAAATAAACAAACATGTTTTCCCCAACCAGAAATAGTTCTTGATTAAAGCCCCCTAGTGCTTAGTCTACCCCATTCACTTTTCCAATCGACCATTGGACCATGAGAGGTTGATCCACTTTGGTTTGTCTGAACATAGATTCCCCCAAATTTCTTATTTCCTTGCCACTGCCATTTTCCCCGTTCCCCATGAAATTTCTTTACCCAGAGGGTCATGAGCATTTCCCCATGAGCCTAGACCCTCATGGGCCGCAGGATCTGAAAGGCACAACAGAGGCGGTCGTCCACCGTCATGATGGCTGCCTAGCGGCGTTGCAATGTGCTTCCCATCCCCAGTCAATTCTTATTTAACTTACATTGAATGGGGAAAAAAATCACCCCAGTGACACTTTATATTCAATTGGGAAGATGAAGAAGAATCTAAATTCCCGTCCGGGCAAAGCCCAGGCATTTGCCATATATATATAATATAATATAATATAATATTATATTATATTATATATATATATACACATGTTTATGTTTTATTGATCATAGTTGATCAATGATATATATTTAATATGTGCCATAATTTTCCCTGAATCATAACTAAATCAATTTTGTACAACTGATTTTCAAACAAGAAATGGTTGATTCTCAGGGAAAATGCAGGTACAATGTGGTGCCACCCAACTTATGGTTGTGGGCTTATAGAATTGTAAAATATTATAACCCCATTCACTATCTGTATCTCCCATAAACCCCAGTTTGACCAGATATCAACCAACTTAGCCAAGTATGTGGCACCGCATTGTAGATAATGACACATATAGACCATACATGGATGATTTGGGTAATTTGGGGTACGAACTTTGGCTAAATTCACAACTTTGCTGTCTGGTAGCGGTCGCAAATGAGCCACCATCCCCTTTGGGTGGTTATTCGAACCACAACCATATGATTACTCAAATGATGGGGAACATACGAGTACCTTATATATTATCCACATATATCCACATATTAGGTGGGAAAGTAAGGAAATGATTGTGTAATCATTTTCCAAATAAGTTATGTAGTCAGCCATAAAGGAGGACAAAAATCGCTTCACCAGCGCTCATATGTACCAAGGGACCTACACAATTTAGATGCCTTCTTAAAGCACTCAAGTTTGTTGAAAATGATGCTAAAACATACAGTTGCTATAGATACTTTGTTTATCTTTGTTTAATATCCCAAACCAAGGCTATTTTTGTCAACATTTTGCAGTGCTTCGCATAAACAACAAACAATGTATAGTGAGGTGGCAGGAGGTGGCAGGAGGTGGCAGGAGGTGGCAGGAGGTGGCAGGTTGCTTTTAAAGCTATTGCAGATCTGCCTGCACCAATCGTTTCGTGTCCAACATGCCCTGCTTCGTGCTATAATATATCTGGGTCCTCGGGCAGAATTGTCGAATTCCCCGCAATAGTTGGGCGCGCTGAACAGCGTCACAAGCGCGCGACATGCGAAGAATTCGTAGCCGTCTTCCACAACCTGATGGGGGGCCACGTCAGCCCTGAGACGATGCCCAACGGCTTACCATTTGATGGTTGCACTGTAGAATCTAGAAAAAATGTCACATGTTTTTTAATCATCAAATCATATATTATAATTTCATATCATACCTTATCATAATATCATATCATGTCAATATAAGTAGCCAGTTAGGGTTTATCATTGGTAATTAATTAAAACCCGAACCCATCCCCTCCTAACAATCGAACACGGCCACATGGACAATCCCAATCTTCACATATCTTCACTTCGACAATGCAAAATCTTGCAGTGAAAATCCATGTTGTTCTTGGGGAAATCCTCAGTTTTGCTATGAAAAACACATGTTTTTCTTCATATCATCCATGAGCATCCTCGAAATCACTGGCTGATGGCGAACCTGGTGCGCCCGGCACACCAAATCCAGCTGATGCTTCCGTAAGAAGCCATGGACCTCGTTCCAAGGCCCCATTGGTTGAGACAACGGCTTTGAGGGGCTATTCAATATTCGGGAAATGGGATTAAAATTAGAAACGATGGGAAAGGGAGTAGAACAGGTTTCAGGATATATATTTATTGAATATGCCATAATATAGTGACTTTTGAAAATAAGGAAATGATATGAAATGATATGAAATGATATGAAATGATATGAAATGATATGACATGATATGAAATGATATGAAATGATATGAAATAATCCAGCTTTGTGAACTGGTACAATTAAACAACTGAGGACAATCGTGCGGTAGAATCTGCAAACGTGGGATCACATCCGTATCAGACTACACCCAAAAAGATGGAAGTACAGTACATGTAGAACAAAAACCATTCATTGTGTACTGTATCTTTGAGAACGATATAAATAACGTAAGGCATGCTTTTAACATGTTCGACATTAGGGACCGTTGCTCCCAATGGCTACTGTTACCCCGTGCTGTATAGCTATATAATGGATGACTCGGGGTCTCTCCTTCTCGGAAACTGTTTCAGTGATGTCAAGCGGGCATTGCTCACCTCACTTCAGAATCAGATGACTTGAGCTTCAGGCGACATCAGGCCCGAAAGTAAATGACACACCACGGTCCTAAGCATCAGGAGTGATGGATGATGGAAAATCATGTCGGCTGATGGCTATTGTACAGTGGCCTCAACCAATCCCGAGAGAATTTTTGCGACCAATCACCAGCCGTAGCTTCCAGCCCCTGAGACAGAGGCATTCTCACCCCAGCCGCTGATCTCCTTTTCCGGATCTGACCTTGGGGTTTTGACCACGGCAAAGCCCTAAGTCAGCATGACACCCTGGGTTCATATTCCCAACAGCAGCAGATTACAGCAATTGGTTAATTCGTGTTCATTCATGTTAATTAATGTTGATGTTAATGTTGATTATATGCTTTTATCAACTGGTTGGTGGTTTCAATCCCTTTGAAAAATGTTACTCAGTTGGGGTGGTTATTCCCAATATATGGAGAAAAAAAACATGTTCCAAACCACCAACCAGTCATCCATTATCTAATATCATCTAATTAGTTTTTTATTGACGGGATTGAATCCTGTTCGAACACCGTTGGATCACCGTTGGATTCTTGGGTTGTGTCACCAAGTCTTGACCCGGCGATAGGATAATACATCAAATTTTCACCAAATCACCTGGGGTATTTAACAACCCAAAGCCCCCCTATAGAGGATACCATCGGCGCAATAGCCAGGAATGGTACCTCACCACACAGCAAAATCTTTACTGTCAGCCAGCAAAGAGTGCATTGGTGCTTGACCTAGTGTACTGGAGGGCCCCTTGGTGCGATTTCGACACAATTTCTCAAAAAAAAGAGAAACAAACCCGGTCTCCATGGATTTTTTCAGTGGAAAACCCGCCATCAACACGGTCTCCATGACCCCGATTTCCGAGATGACCCACCAAAGTAAGTCACACAGCAAACCTGGGGACGGCGGAATTTCTCAGAAAACCCACCAGCTGGCTGAGTTTAGAAAAATTACCCTCTGGATAATTTAACAGTTTGCCATGGAAAATCACCATTTTTAATAGGTAAACCATCTATAAATGGGCCATTTTCCATGGCTATGTTAAATAACCAGAGGGTATGTTTTGGAATTTGGAATGATCATGCTTGGTTTTATGTTCATTCCGATTCCAGTCAATGATCAATGGAGGTTTTAATGAAAAAACATGGGCACCTATGAAAACATCATCTGGAACCTATAGACGATGGGTAAAAACATCTATAAATCAAGGTGTTCCAACATTTCCAACAAACCATGGTTGATTGCCAAAGGGTAAAGCACCCCAAATCCTCAGTGCCATGTTCCACTCCCTTTTCGCACCTGTGTCGGGCACGTCCGTGGGCCTGATGACTCGATTGATCTGCCTCAAGCTGGGATTGGTAAACCAATATATAGATATAGAGATTGGACAATAAACCTAAGACATTTTACAATGGGAATGGGACAATATAATCTGGATAGTTGTCGTTTGTTCCGTATGTTTTTGTTTTGTTTTGCCTAAAAGTCATTGTAGGTTGTTTCATGGAAACATCTGCCGGAACCCCTGTGATGTGTCCATCAAAATAAACAGTTTCCTGTACGTTTTCCCTGAAACCATTCTAGGAAAAATAGAGGATACCGGAAAATACCAGCATGATGACAGACTGGCTGTAGAATGGGGGCTTGCTTGGGTTACAATTTGTGGTGTGTTATATGATGGGAAGCGTTCATTCTACACGCCCGCACTAATCAAACAATATCAAACATGGCTGATTGGTACCGCCAACATGTTTGATCGAAACTCGCCCCCGAAGAATTGCTTGGCGGTTTTAACCCGTCCAAAAATAAATAGTCAACGAGTGGTCATCATTCTTCAATAACCCATCCCAAAACGATCATTCTCGGATGGTGGACACCTCCAACCAGTTGCCAGTTTTGGACAAAAACTGGCCGTCTTGGAGCTACCATCGGCCAAGAATCGTTTTGAACCTTATAAGAAACATTAAGAACCAGAAGACCCAATTAAAGACAACACAACTAATATCTACTAGTATATATATATATGGCTCATGGTAACCTCCGTAAAATTGGGCGGTTATTTTTGATTCTTAGATTTGTATTTATGTGTTTCATTTATAAGTTCATATATTCGATATTATGATGTAAATAGTAATATGCATATATGTCTCTATAGTTATTATATTATGTTATATCAAATTATTATATATACATACATTCGAATATATTATATCATATTATATCATAGTATATCAATTCAAACAGAACTACTATATTACAAAATGTGATATTAAAGTATATGATGTTAAACTGATGTTATAATATATTGAATATTAAGTGTATATTATATTATATCATATTAAATTAAAATATGAACATATTGCACTATATTATATGATGTTATTTAATATTGAATATTAAGTACATAATAGAATATTATATTGAGTTATATTATATTATATTGTATGATTATAGATTATAAATGAAAACACGTGTTGTACATTATATATGTTATATCATAAGTGATTTTCATTTATACTATATTATACATCAAATCAATTTATATACTGCATCAGATCTGAGAATTATCTGTGATATATATTTTTTGAAAAAACATACATATATATATGATAGTCTATGATATTATATTGTGTATTATATATATACATTGTATTATTATTGATCATACCAAAATATATTGTATTATATCTTAATATGATATAATACTATTATATATTATAACAAATTATACTTATATAGTTGAGGACAACTACTTAGAACATCATGTTTTCCAAAACTTCCAACCCCTTACTTAGAACATAAACGGACACTGAACTTAGAACATCCAAAGGACATATACTTAGAACATCTCCATTGATTCTTGCATACTTAGAGCATAAACAGACCATATACTTAGACTTAGAACATGTCCATGGACTTTGGTAAATCTGCATGTATACACACAAATACCATTGTGAATACCGCACTTATAACACTTTCTCCCCTCACTGCTGCTGAAAAACATTGCCTTTTCTTGCGGAACAATATCCCAAGCAGTCTTTGCTGCAATGGGGAAAGGTCTCTGGTAACTTGTAGGTTTCCTACTGGGGGTAGTCAAAAAGCATAGGTTTCAATACACAAATGAACTAAAATGGTTTATGTCATGTTGATTGTTTTGGAGGTGCCTCATTCACACTGTGGAAATCTGTGCTGTGGAAACCCACATTGTGAACTGTGCATTGGAAATGTGTTCTAAGTATATATGTTGGATATGGTCTAAGTATGTGTTGTTTGTCTGATGTTCTAAGTGGTACTTAGAACATCCCCGCTGTGAAGGCTTATTTTTCCAAAGGATGTTCTATATTAACTATATTTATATCAAATTATACAAACTATATGTTGATATCATATATTATTATTATAATAGGTGATATTATATTATGTTATGTTATAATATATTTTATTATATACATTTATACTATACTCGATCTATTAAACTATATATATATGATATTGTATATTATACATTAAACACTATAAATGTGATATTATAAAAATATAAAACACACATATATATATATAATATATAATATTATATATTATATATATATATATTATGTATACATATATATATATGTATTACATATATCATATATATGGTATTATATATATTATATATTATATATATATATATATTATATGAAATATTATGTATTATATTATGTATTATGTTTTATGTATTATGTATTATGTATTGTGTATTGTGTATTATATATATTATATATTATATATTACATATTACAAATTACATATTATATATTATATATTACATATTATATATTATATATTACATATTATATTGTTTGTTATTATATATTATGTAAATAAAAATATATATTAATATATATATATATTAATATATATATATATTTCTAATAATAATACAATATTTGTATACAATTTTATTGGAGGAAGAAGAAGCAAAACAAACAACCAGGTGCCACCTGCACCCTCAACTCAGCGGCATCTGTGCCCACGACCAACATTTTTTCTGGGCCGCCACACCCTGGAGCGCCCAACTCGGGTGAAAGACCACCGTGCATGCACAGGATCTTGTCTTCAATGACCTCAGAATGCTGTGGGCTATGTCCTGGACTGCGGACGAGGTCGAAGATGGTCGAGCTTTGATCATATTTCATGTTTGATCAATTTTGGGAGGCTTTATATCAACATATCTCAACCATAATCCAGATCCTCCTGCTATCTTTTCCTTGGGTTTGGCAACTGAGTCCCTGCATGGTGAGTCCCAGGCAGTGAGAGTTCAGTCTGTACTCACCAATGGTGGGCTCAGTGACTTTATCACACAAAAATAGGCAGCAGGAACTTGATGTTGGGATAATCACAGATTATCCGAATATATCTGAATAATGGAATCATGGTCATGATCATATGATCTATATACCCTCTGGTGTTAACGTAGCTATGGAGAATCACCTTTTTTAATAGGCATCTATAAATGGGCCATGTTCCATGGCTATAATAAATAACCAAAGGGTACATATATAACTCACTGCAGTGATGATCGAAGGCAGCTCCGATCTGAGCTCCCTTGCTGCGCTGACTGGCAGGCAATTAAAGCAGTCAGTGAAGGTTTTCCACAACCTGAAGGCTATGGCCATGCCATTGGGGACTTTGTTTTAGCAAAGTTGGATGTGAACTTTCTGGAACATCCCAATCAGTTTTTTGGAACAACCGATCAGTTGTTTTGTTCTCGTGCGAAACTGTTTCTTTTTCTCTGCCGAAACAGAAAAGCCATAACACATTATATATACAAATATATACATATAAAAGATAAGGGTTGATCCACTACAATGACCCCAAAATTACATCATATGAAGCATTCTGAAATCAACGACAGCAGTCCAGAGGTCGCGACCTGATGCTATACCGCCGCTTGCACTCGTCATAGAAACCATAGATGCGATTGATTGAGGCCTTGGTCTTGTTGTGGCTTGACCATGCTTGACCCAGGTTGTTTTTTCTGTGGCACCAATATCCAATGGGAGATCTTCAGGACCCATTGAGTGAAGCTACTGTACCATGTAAAGCCGTATTTTGGGTGCACATAGCCCTTACTGTAAGGCGACCTCCAATTTAGCTACAGTATACCTGAAATGGCCATTGACATTGGATTATCCTGTGGAAATCAAACATGTCTAGTTGGTAAATCCCTGAAATATTGGAGATAAACGGAGGTTTGAATGGGAACATCATCGATACATGGGGAATTGACAAAATTGCCATGTTTGATTCCCGGATTGTTTTTTCCTTACAAGGCTAAACCGGGTTTCATTGCGATCTTTATGACCCATGATGTAATCCCTGACAAGAATCTGTGAAAGAAATCAGACCAAATCGTTATAAGTGCTGAAATTTGAAATGTTGAAGACATGGTGAAAACATCACTAAATGATTACACATCAATCAGAGTTAAGGACCCTGAAGAAATCGTGGCCAAACACGGCAGCCTTTAGGCCTTAAACTTGGTTTGATGGGGCTACCAAACCCCGACCAAAGCTACCCTGCAACAATAGAGGGTTTAACAAATCCCAACATGCCTATGGCCTATGGTTTATAAAATCATAATATATATATAATATATTATTATATCATATTATAGTGTATCGTCTTATGTTATATTACACTATATCAGTATATTATGTTATGTTATATTACAGTATATTATATTATATTATATTATATTATGCTATACTATATTATATTATACTATATTTTATTATATTATATTGTATTAAAATATAAAATATTATATATATATTATATTTATAATTTTATATATATTATATATTTATTGGGTTTGTCTCAGAATAGGGTACCATGATTTTCCATTTTCAAATGGCATCAAATGGCAATATTTGGCGGGGTACCCCAATCTTAAGACATACTCATATCAATCTTGATGCTGGCAAGTGTATCAAAAACAAACAGATTAAGCAAGCAAGCCATTCCTTTTCCCAGTATGATTGGTGTTCTAGTGCAGCCAGGAAAGCTACATCAATATTGTTTTCCCTGGAAGTTGCTGCATTCTTGTTGGCCCTGACAAACTATGGCAATTTAGGATAGGTCTATCTTCTGCAAGTTCCGCCATGCCAAGTGGCACATTCGTGGTTGCCCCGCAAGAGGAAAAAGTTGTCTGTAAATTTCACCTGCACGGACTCATACGTTGGACATAGAAACCTTGCTTTGGCATCAATGGTCTACAAAAGCCGCTGGCATGGATAATCATGGATAGCTCTACATTGTTTTTTAGGCTATAGCGACATGATTGGCCCCATCGCTATGTTTCTGTTTGAATTTCGCACAGCAGCCCGCACCTTTGCTGATGCTGCATTTTCTGTGCCAGGTCTGCTAAATCCGGCAAGCGAACGAACTGGGCACATTCTATGTACAACTTCATCAGATACCCTTCAACTATGTACAATCCGAAGGAAACCCTGCTTTGTCCACTTCAAAGCCAAAAGTCTTAAAACCAACTCGTGTGCTAAGTATCTCTAAGTCCAAATAACTTGCTCAACATTTGAATTTGAGCTCATTTGCTGCGTTGCTCCTGCCGGAGACAACCAGTGTCTGCACACAAAACTTCAAACATCAGAAAGGGTATCATCACGTAGCCTCGTATATTTGCATATATTTGCAATGTTTCCCTTTGCTCTCAAATGATTCCATGTTAATTAGTTTCTTCAATGTCCACCAATCAAAGACTCAGTAATTGAGGTCACTCCACAGCTACTTTTCTACACATACACCAAGAATCATAATGGTACAAGCATAGCATGCTGCCATGGGGCTCCCATTCTGGTTCCATTCTTCTCGTTGCAGTTCTTCAATGTACTGCTGGACCTTCCAGCAAAGGTGCACTGGAACAGGCCTCATGAGCCATGGTGATGACACCCCAGTATTTCTAGGGGTTGGGTGACCCCAGCTCCAGTCCCAACTGTTGAATCTGAAGTGTTTTTGATTAAAGAAAAATGATAATCTATACCTCAGTCATCTTGGCTCTCACCAATTCATCGCCCACGGGCCGGGCGGCCAGGTATTACTCCTATAATCCCTTCCTCCTAATACTAAACGTCCCCCTAATACTAAAAACAGGCATCCATCTCCAATTTCCGAAAATTTCAGTTTGGCCAATTTGACTTTTAATTGATCCCCTTTAAAAAACAATTCAAAAATCAACCTACCATTTGTGGGTTCTCCCCCCTAATACTAAAAACTAATTCATCCCGGGGTGTTTAGTATTAGGGGGGCTAGTCCTACTCCCCAAATCCAAGCTGCCTGGCTTAATCTAGCAATTAGGGGTAAGCTTCGAACTGCCATTTTTGGCAATATTTTAATTGCGTTATATAAGGAAATTTAATTGATTTTGAGATCGGAAAAAATAGTTTTTAGTATTAAGGGTTTTAATTTAGTATTAGGGGTAAGCTTCGAACTGCCATTTTTGGCAATATTTTAATTGCGTTATATAAGGAAATTTAATTGATTTTGAGATCGGAAAAAATAGTTTTTATTATTAAGGGTTTTAATTTAGTATTAGGGGTAAGCTTCGAACTGCCATTTTTGGCAATATTTTAATTGCGTTATAAAAGGAAATTTAATTGATTTTGAGATCGGAAAAAATAGTTTTTATTATTAAGGGTTTTAATTTAGTATCAGGGGTAAGCTTCGAACTGCCATTTTTGGCAATATTTTAATTGCGTTATATAAGGAAATTTAATTGATTTTGAGATCGGAAAAATAGTTTTTATTATTAAGGGTTTTAATTTATTTAACATAATTATGCATCTAATTAATTAATTAGAATTACTTAGAAATCTGTATAAAATGAATAATCCCTTCCTCCATTCTAATGCATGAATAACTAATTAACATGACTTCGATTTGGTTCCCTAATAATAAATACCCCCCTAATACTAAAAACTACCTGCCGTGTTTTGTATTAGGGGGGGGTTTAGTATTAGGAGGAAGGGAATAAATATATAGCCCCCTCCAGGATCATCTTGGAGGCACACATATCGATTGGGCACAACAAATATGAACATATGATTGAAAATCATCCATAAATGAACACAACAAATATGAACATATGATTGAAAATCATCCATAAATGAACACACAGGCAAGGTGGATTGTGCAGGCTAAACTCTATCACTGAGCTGGTTTCCTCATGTTCTTGGTTAAACCAGTCATCCGGAAAATCTCCCAAGAAATCGCGAAAAATCAACAACAATCTCTGCAAACTCCATGAAAATCCTACAATTCTGGTGATTTTTGTTCCGTTTTTTCATAGTTCTTGGGACCCCGGGACCCCGGGACCCATCCCAGCTGAGTGGCATCAGAAGCATTGGAACCGCCGGCACCGAAGGCTCCGAACACTTCGTGTCATCCACGGCTGTGTCAGCCTGGCCATACAACGGGAAAAACATGGGAATCATCCTGGGAATCATCAATGATTTGATCAATTTGATCAATTTGATCAATTTGATCAATTTGATCAATTTGATCAATTTGATCAGTTTGATCAATTTGATCAGTTTGATCAATTTGATCAATTTGATCAATTTGATCAATTTGATCAGTTTGATCAATTTGATCAATTTGATCAATTTGATCAATTTGATCAATTTGATCAGTTTGATCAGTTTGATCAGTTTGATCAATTTGATCAGTTTGACCCCTTTGATCAAATTGATCAATTTGATCAGTTTGATCAGTTTGATCAGTTTGATCAGTTTGATCAGTTTGATCAGTTTGATCAATTTGATCAATTTGATCAGTTTGATCAGTTTGATCAGTTTGATCAGTTTGATCAGTTTGATCAGTTTGATCAGTTTGATCAGTTTGATCAGTTTGCTTAGTTTGATCAGTTTGATCAGTTTGATCAGTTTGATCAGTTTGATCAATTTGATCAAATTGATCAATTTGATCAGTTTGATCAGTTTGATCAATTTGATCAATTTGATCAGTTTGATGAGTTTGATGAGTTTGATGAGTTTGATGAGTTTGATGAGTTTGATGAGTTTGATGAGTTTGATGAGTTTGATGAGTTTGATCAATTTGATCAATTTGATCAAATTGATCAATTTGATCAGTTTGATCAATTTGATCAGTTTGATCAGCTTGATCAGTTTGATCAGTTTGATCAGTTTGATCAGTTTGATCAGTTTGATCAGTTTGATCAGTTTGATCAGTTTGATTCTCATGGATTCTCAGAAAACTCTTAGAAAACTATGGATTGAAATGGATGGAGTCTTAAGGATAGTTTTTTCACGCCCTGGGATTCGAAGTTGAGGTGGGCTATCACTTTTCTGGGTGACCAGCTGACCATCGGAACCTCCGCCCAGAGGATGTAACACAGCAACCAGAAACTGTCGATGTTTCGCCCTACCAAAATTGTTTTTGACATATTTAGTACATATGCCATAGAATCATATCAAAGAAAACCACAAATGTACAACAAACATATTTAAATCAAAAAGACACTAGTATGTCTATACATGGTACATATATATAGTTTATACATATATATATATATATACACATACAGATATCTACTATATTAATTAGTAGTACGTACCGTATCTAGGTACGCTGTATTTTGAATACGCATACCGGAGTCGTATACGACATATAATATACATGGGTTTGACTGAACATGTCCATCACTAATTGCCATTTGGCGGGTATAAACCATTCTCAGACACACGCAAATATATTTCACTATTGTCAACATGTTCATATCCCCGATAAATTATGACTCTACCATAGTATTCTGAGAATATTCTTATCATATCCCCATAATATCCATATTGTACTACAGATATACTTGAACCATTAAAACAAAAACATCCCATCTCAATATGCAAGTTGGTTGATAACTTTCTCCGACATGGCTTAGGAACTGTAACTCCTCCCAATAACCAGCTACTGTAGGGAACCGTAACTCAGGGCACTGTAACAGTAACCCTTACGGTTACAGTACCCGTACAGTACCCTTATCTGATTAGTTCAACCAACTACAATCATGTTAGGATGTTAGGCAATGTTACGCACTTGGGGAAAACTGTCAACCAACTAGCAGTTATCATACTTCATCTAAAGCTCCTGCTGATCCAACTCATAATCCCCAGACATCCCAACCAGGAACCAGCCCCCGACCTCCCGCATCTTCCGAAAGGACAGCCACCAGCGACGCCAACCGGCGTTGCGCTGGCGAACACGAGCCGTCCTGGAAGTCAGGCCATGTCCGATAGATCTATTTCTATAGACCTTCAGGAAATTGGATCAATAGATTATGTAGATTTGTGCATGTTATCTATTATAAATTAGAAACAAACAAACTGTAGGGATGAACATGTCAGGAAACAATTGACCAACAACACCATCCACTTGTGAAATCACTCAAGCCACTTGTCTTGGATTTGATGAATCTACTGGGAATATATGTTTGTTGATGTTTGTTGTAGGGGGTCCCAATCAATATCAATATCACCAGTTTTCAATATATATATATTTATATACTGTATATATTGTTGATATAAATATAAAGATTACAATCAATATCACTATATAGATAATCTAAATGTTTCTAAATAACTTTGGTATACATAAATTGGATACATATCTGTATAATGTATATAAATCTGAAATGTATCAATTCAATTCGCCAGTCAGGGATCATCATCTTATAGTTAAAACATGTAGAGACTTTAGCCAAGAAACTTAGCAATCACAGGAAGCGTCATCAACCAATTTCCTCTATATATATAGAGTGGTATGTACTGTACACGATATATAATACAAGTCATATTTATATGAGCGATTGTGAAAACCCTAGGTTCACCGAAAGGACATCCACAAATTTGGGAAGGTCCGTCGAATACATATTTAGTATTGCCGGGTTTTTTACGGTTGCTCATATATCGTACTATATAATACAAGTGATATATATATAATACAAGTCATATCTATATGTAGTACAAGCCGTATATGTATAAATAATCTATATATTGGCCCTTGTTTATACCAAAATGTGGTATTAATATTGTACTCTGATGTGTAGTGGTGCTCTGTTGTGCTATTGTTTTCTCTTAGATAGATGTGCTTTTGATGTGCTTCCTAAAAGGTACCGCTCCAGTACTGGTGCCTTTTGTAGCTTACAAGCACCATGGTTTTAAAAATGCCAAGGATCTCCAAAGAATCAATTTCATTACATCAGCAAACATAAAAAAAAAACAAAGCCTGCCAAACAAAATTTCTTTCTGATACCCAATGAGCCACCCAAATACTGACCGATGGTTTGTTTGGGTGATGCTCTATTCTGCCGAAGACCTTCTTGTGAGGTGCTTTCTAAACCCCCAAATGTATATACAGTACGAATCCTTGACTACAGATTACGGGTGTTGTATCTTACTTGGCACCATTCATCTTGTATGCTTTGAATGTAAAGGTTCCCCGTCACAACAAACACACAAAAAGAAAGGAACAGGAAAGACAAAAGTAAGAAAGGACAAACAAAAAACAAAGGACATACAGAAAGACAGGATGATTATATTCATCTTTATATCAGGTAATATAACGTCCTATAATCATCAACCAACAGGGGTTTTGAACACTGCTCAACTGAACTAAAATCCTTCCTTAGATTCATGACCCCAAACTTGGTCCCAACATGTCCCAACAAACATGGTCATCAATAGACTTAGAGCGCCCCCTGGGGATGGGGAGGATTCCCACACACCAATCAGCGTCCAATCAACAATGTCCAAAATTATAAATCATGATATTGCATTAAAAGAGGTGAATTCTGAATTACCCGCATTATACTGTATATGTTATAATCAGTTGTAACCCTTATCAGTTATCATTATCATTACCAGCTGGGGTCATGTCAATTTCACATTCACAACCCCACCACATAAAGAGGCCGTGACCCCCAGGTCATCCCCACGATATATCTGGCTGAGTTATAGCTGAAACTTGCGGCCATGCAGGGATAACTCCCCAAATCCCAACCAGCATTCCAGTGTCGCAAAACGCAGTGAGGTCGCATCATTCAACCAGATAAATGGCATTAAATCCCCGATTATATCTAATATCATATTATATTATATTATATTATATTATATATATCCATATATATATATATATACATACATATATATATATACATTATGTATACATGTATATATTATGTATATATAGATAATATTATATTATATATACATCCATGCAATTTTCATCCGTTCCTCCGTCCCCGTCCTCGCCACCTCAGGCGCTTCGGGGAAGAGACTCACCGGGGAAGCGCCCGGGCCCTGCAGCGAGAAGCCGTGCGTTCCCCGCAGCAGGTGGCGCCACAGCGAGGTGTCCGACAGCTCGGGTTCCAAGCCCGGGGGCTCCACCTGGATGTTGAGGATGTTGAGGACTACCCTCTGGTAAACTAACATAACTATGTTAAAATCACAATTTTTAATGGGGAAATCCAATGAAAATCCACTATAAATGGCCATTTTCAATAGTTATGTTAAATTACCAGAGGGTATATAATATACATCATATATAATATATTAATATACACGTATACATTAATGTGTATATATATATACTGTACGTATTTATGCGTACGTATATTATGTGGTCAAAAGATACTAAAAACCCATGGACCCATGTGCTTATGTCACTTCAAACCATGTGAAAGATGCAAAAAGTGGGAGCATGGACCGCAAAACAGCCCAAAAACTCTACCCTCGACATCCCTCGACCAATCTTGCAGTCCAAATATCCTCATCCTCAAGCAGCTTCACTCAACCACTCTCAATCTCACACATCTCCCAGCTTCACTATCAGATGGTTGGGAAACTCTTTGTGGCTCCTTGGCTCCCCATTTTATAGGGAATTGGATACCTATGGATACCTCTAGCAACCCGCCATCCCAGGACCAGCCACGGTCATGTTGTTCGCCAGCAGCTGTGGCTCCCTCCCGTCCGGCTCCAGCTCCGGCAGCGGCATCCAGGGATTGGGCGCGGTTGAAACGGCCGAGCTCGAGACGGCTGTGTCGAAGAGCCCCGGCTGGTGGGATTGGAGATAGCTCCTGTGGCCATTGGGCAAACTTCTGGTGGAATCTGTTCAGTGAACACACAAAACAGTCTGGTTCTGGGTGTTCATGATGTTCTTTCCCCATATGGCAAGATCATTGAGTAAATAGGTGTGATTTGATTAATGTCCAACTGTGATTTTTTTTTGTTTAAGATGATAGCGAAGATGAGAGGGTGAAATACTCATACCATATTTGAGGATAGTCTAAGATGGTTGATGGGTGTTAAAAGGTCGAGGATGATTAATGATGGTTGGGGATGGTTGGATGATTGTTGGTAGTCCGATACTTTGGAGCACCATCTTTTCGAGAAGTCTCAGTTTCATGGACCTTGCAGTTTTCCCAAAGTTGATTCACAATACATAATCATTTATACATTATACATCCATTTATGGCAAACAAATATAACAGAATACATTTGTTCCGTTTTGCTGAAACTGGCCCTGTATCCAGTAGAGTGGAGTCGAGGATCAAGCGCCAACATGCATTCTCATTGCGGCGGTAGTGCCAGTAGTTGGCATTCACCACCTTTGTCGAAACTCAGCGTTGGGGACGCACGGACATTAAAATGGGATGATCCAGGATCTAATGAGAATCACTGAACATAAACGTAAGGTAGATAACTTTCAACAAGTGCCTGTCCAGAAAGGCATGTTATATAAGACTCTCAAGTAGTCCGCAACCGGATATTCAAACAGTGTCCAGGATCTCGCACTGGAGTTGGTAGGATTGGCATGTAAGAACCTAACAATTGGGACAGTTTGCTTTCCATATCAGTGCGGTTGGATCAAATATATGTGGGGTTCGTGTATCTAAAACAACAACAACAACAGCAACAGCAAGAACAACAACAACAACCAACAAACAACAACAACCACCACAACCACAACCACAACCACCACAACCACAACCACAACCACAACCACAACAACAACAACCAACACAACAAAACAACAAACAACAACAACAACAACAACCACAACCACAACCACAACCACAACAACACCAAGCCAACACCAACACCAAGACAAAAACCAAGACCAAGACCAACAACAACAACAACAACAACAGCAACAACAACAACAACAACAACCACAACCACAACAACAACAACACACCCACAACAACCACAACAACAACAACCACAACCACAACCACAACCACAACAACAACAAAACAGCAACAACAACAACAACAAAAAAAAACAACAACAACAACAACAACAACACAACCACAACCACAACCACAACAACAACAACACCACAACCACAACCACAACCAACAACTACCACAACCACAACCACAACCGCCACTGCCGCCGCCGCCACCGCCACCACCACCACCACCACAACCGCAACCGCAACCGCAACCGCAACCACAACCACAACCAAGAAGAACAACTAGACAGAATAACAAGGCAGAACAACAGGGCCAACAACAAGGCCAACAATCAACAATCAACAACAACAGCAACAACAACAACAGCAACAACAACAGCAACAACAGCAACAACAGCAACAACAGCAACAACAACAACAGCAACAACAACAGCAGCAACAGCAACAGCAACAGCAACAACAACAACAGCAGCAACAACAACAGCAACAACAACAGCAACAACAACAACAGCAGCAACAACAGCAACAACAGCAACAACAAGAACAATGACAAGAACAAAAAAAGGGCAAGAAACATCGAAGTTTGGAAAAGCAACATTGAAATGTGGACCGGTCACAGAACCGCCCTCAAATTGGGAGAGAGTAAAAGCCAACAATATGGGTTTGTTTGAACGTATACCCCTCGTGTCGCCTTGCCTTGTGACAGGACTCCTCCGCCCGAACGGAGCCCAGCCATCCAGTGAGCAGCTGGAGGATAGATGCACGATTTGATGCACCGCAAACAGCTACCTCTGGCGATGCTGGATGCCTTGGGGTTCACCGTAACATTTCACCTATTCATCTTTGACAAACCTGTATAGAAGTATAGAAATGACACATATGAAACTAAGAATGTACCTATGTGTAATGATCATATGTATATATCATAGCAAAACAAATGGCTGTGCATAGATCATATGGATTGGAGTGATGTAACACTTTGCAGTCAATATTGTATGTGTAGGCCGTAATTGCTATGATATGGTACTGTAGCTGACACATGAAAAATGTATGACATACCGTCCGGTAATCAATCCTGGCAATGGAACATCATCCACTTACAGCCAGCCAGCCACGTGCTGAAAGCGTACCCTCCCAACCAACACAAACCCTGCCACATAGGGTGCTGGAAGATGCTTTGTTCTAGAAACTTTCATAGTGTATGTCAGTTTGAGGGATTCTAATTCTATTTCTTCGTGTCTGAATAGTTTATATAATTCCTAGCTCCGTCCCATGATGGTTGATTATTACTGTACATATACCATATTGTACCCATTTATTTCTGTTGAGTAATTCCCTGTAACATTAGTACGCGTTGTCTTTTTAGCCATCATCAGGGTAACCTCAAAACTGAAACCCAACCGGAATGATTGGGTACAGTAATATTCATGATATCATCCAATGCATGATATCGGCTATCTATGGAACATTCCTTGGGTACTTGAGCCAGCCATGAACTAAACATAATTCAGGTACAACTATTTCGGGCAAGATTCATTCAAGTTATGTTCTCAAATTGTTCTGAAAGAACATGCAAACATGATTAAACAATTCAATACATTAATTCTGCTTTGCAATCTCTTCAACATTCATATCATCATATAAATCATATAAATCATATAAATCATATATTAATAACATATATATATGACCATGTTACATTTCCACATCTTTCCACATGTTTCGCCCATTCATTCCTCCACCCAGTGGCCACTTCGCTGACTTCGCTGGACTCCGACGCCTCCGCCTCCGGCTCCGTCTCGGAGCCGGGACGGGTGGCCACCTCCACCGCTGGGAAGACGACCTCGGTGGCCCTTTGAAATCCCGGAACTCAGTGGGTAACTGATGGGTTATTATATGGGTGTAGTATGATATAGTATTGTTTTATGTATTTCAATGGGATATGTGGGATCATGAAGTCTTTCTATATATATATATAGAATGTTTATTTTTATTGTTGTTGTTATTTTTACTATTATCATTATATATGGGATATAGTGACGGACATGTACTTAGAACATCAATTTTCCAAAATTTCGAAACCTCCTCTTAGAACATCAAAATTACCATACTTAGAACATCAGAAATGTTTCTAAGTACGCACTTAGAACATCAGAAAAACAGATACTTAGAACATCTCCATTGATTTTTGCATACTTAGAACATTAAAACACACATATACTTAGAACATGTCCTGTTACTTTGGTAAATCTGCATATATACATACAAATACCTTGGTGAACACCATACTTAGAACACTTTCTCCCCTCACTGCTGCAGCATTCTATACCTTTTCTTCGGGAACAATATCCCAAGCAGTCTTCGCTGCAATGGGAAGGTCTCTAGTAATTTGTGGGTTTCCTACAGGGCGTAGTCAAAAAGCATAGGTTTCAATACTAAAATGAGCTAGAATGAATTAATGTATTATGTATAATTTTGAATGTTTTGGAGATGCTTCATGTATACAATGGACAACTGTGCCGTGGAAACCCACATTGCGAACTGTGCTGTGGAAATGTGTGGAACTATATGTGTACCAGTGTACCACTGCCGCTGTTCACACACACACATATGATGTTAAAAGCGACGGACAAATACTTCGAACATACATATATGTATGGTTCCCATTGGTTCCCCACTGGGATGTTCTAAGTATAGCTTGGAAATGTTCTAAGTATAGGTTTTGGGTATGTTAAAACTACTTTTTTTGAAACCCATACTTAGAACATCCCCGCTGTGACGATTTTCAGATTTTTTCCAAATGATGTTCTAAGCAGTTGTCCGTCACTGTAGGTGTCATAGTTTGGGGATGTGTAACAATATAATGGGTTAATATATATATATACATATATATTATAAATATATATAAATATATATACACATATTAGTATATGGGAGATGTATTTATTGGGATATGCAATGGTATGCTTACTATGTGGGTTAGATTGGGTTATATTGGGTTAGTATATTAGTATATGCGCGAAGGAAGTTTAGAAGTCAAACTTCCGACAATATGGACAGATGAAAAGCAGAGATGGAAAGGGTCAGAGAGAAGAGAAAGATTAGAAGAGAGAAGAGTAGAAGAGAAAGAGTCAGAAGAAAGAAGATGCAGATGCGCGAAAAGGTGGGGAAGTCGCGAAACACTGTGTTTTTCCCATGATTTGTGGCTCCGGAGGGTTGAAAAGTAGGCTCGCTAAAGCGGCGGGTGCGAACCCAGCTGGCCAGATGAGAGATAAAAAATTGCACGCCGTTGTGGCGCGAAGCACATTTCCAAGTCAAAATGTGCGAAACACACCACGTTCGGACCACTTTTGGAAATTGAGATGTTGAAAAAGTGCACGCAGTTGTGGCGCGAAGCACATTTCCAAGTCAAAATGCACAAGACACACCATTGTCGGACCACTTTTGGAAGTTGAGATGTCGAAAAAGTGCACGCCGTTGTGGCACAAAGCACATTTCCAAGTCAAAATGTACAAAACACACCATTCTCGGACCACTTTTGGAAGTTCAGATGTCGAAAAAGTGCATGCCGTTGTGGCGCGAAGCACATTTCCAAGTCAAACTGCACAAAACACTAGGGGTGCGGACCACTTTTGGCAGTTGAGATGTCGAAAAAGTGCACGCCGTTGTGGCACGAAGCACATTTCGAATTCAAAATGTACAAAACACCACATGTTTGCGCCACTTTTGGAGGTTCAGATGTTGTTTCGCGTGGCAGGCGCAAGGGATTGTGCACCTTGTCAAAAGTGACCAAAACGTGAAGGTTTTGTAGCATTTTCAACCACAACCACCACTACACCACACTACACTCGAATACACTACACTCGATTACACTCAATTACACTACACTACATTACACTACGCTACACTCCACTACACTACACTACATTACACTACACTACCTTCCACCACACTACATTACATTACACTACATTACACTACACTACACTACATTACACTACACTACATTACACTACACTACACTACATTACACTACACTACACTACCTTCCACTACACTTCACTACACTACCTTCCACTACACTTCACTACATTGCACTACACTACACTGCACTCCACAACACTACAACTACACAACTACACTCCACTACACTCCACTACACTAAACTACACTACACTACATTACACTACACTACACTACATTACACTACCCTGCACTACACTACCCTACATTACACTACACTACACTACATTACACTGAATGACACTGCACCACAGATAGACAGGTAGACAGATAGACAGACAGACAGACAGACAGATAGATAGATGGCTAGACAGATAGACAGACAGACAGACAGACAGATAGATAGATAGATAGTTAGATGGACAGATAGACAGACAGACACATAGATAGAGATACAGCTAAATAAAAAGATAGATGGATAGATATAGGTAGATAGATAGAAAGATAGATAGATAGATTGGGAGATAGATAGACAAATAGCTTAAAAAAAAAGACAGCTAGATAGATAGGTAGGTAGATAGATAGATAGGGAGATAGATAGACAGACAGACAGATAGATAGGTAGAGAGATAGATCATTAGGTAGGTAGGTAGGTCGGTAGGTAGGTAGGTAGGTAGGTAGATAATCAGAGAAAGATAGAAAAACAGAGAGAAAAAGAGAGAAAGAAAGAGAAAGAGAGGAGACCTCAAGCACCTTTCAGTCCATCAGTGGCTTCGCTCTGCCATCCCTGATTCACAACAACCAACCTCTCCTATAGGTTTCCTTTTTTTGAAACTTCCTTTTTTTTTCTCCAACAACGCAGCCACCTCCAAGCTAAGAAACTGGGCGAAGACGGCGTAGGCGAATGCCATTTAATTTGAATGCAAGCATCACTCAATCAAATGAACTCATGTAAAGGTGGCACAAAATTGAGCGGATTATTTTTTGCAGCAAATCTGGAGGCACACCCCATCAAGAAAGCGAAGATATGATCCGGAAAATGGAATGAACGAGAAATGTGCAGGGAAGCTACCTGGCAAAATCCAAAACTCAACAAATGTGTAGATCTCAAGGGCAGTAATGGACAGCTGGTGGGATTGGAACAGTCGCATGGCAGCTCGCCACCGCCTTGTGCGGTGCTGCGGTACTACTGGAATAATAACAATATCATTCAAATCAGAACATAGTCTATTAATGGGATCTTATAATAACAAGGGGTATACTGTAACCAAATGATTTACACATGGGGGTTTGAATGGGAACATCGTCATTCCTCATGGACCGCATGTTTTCTGATTCCGAAAACGCCATGGCACTGGCCGGGCTTTGCCACTCTTCTCCTCGCGCTTGGCCCGCTTGGCTTCCTCCTTTCATTTGGTTGGGGAGAGGCACCAAAATATAGTAACAAACAGGGATTTCACAGCGATTTAAGCAAACATGGGGATATAATATGATATAATAGCGATAATAGCGATTTGATGGGGATAGATAGATATATATATATAATGTGGATAACTTAACTCTCTTAACTACTATGGGAAATGTACCAGCTACAAATGAAACCGGTGGGAAGACAACCAATGGGAGAGGCTTGATAAGACAACTTGCTGGTCCACTGAGCATCACCTCAGTCAAATGTGTCTCCCAAGATTGGAGCGCAAGATCAATCTGTATTACCCTCTGGTAGTGGATTTACCCATTAAAAATGCTGATTTTCCATAGTTACGTTAGTTTACCAGAGGGTAGGTGTGCAGAGTGATGAA
>CAMXCT020000686.1:162500-164536 GCA_947184155.2 Cladocopium goreaui | reverse complement strand
ATATATATATAATACAAGTCATATCTATATGTAGTACAAGCCGTATATGTATAAATAATCTATATATTGGCCCTTGTTTATACCAAAATGTGGTATTAATATTGTACTCTGATGTGTAGTGGTGCTCTGTTGTGCTATTGTTTTCTCTTAGATAGATGTGCTTTTGATGTGCTTCCTAAAAGGTACCGCTCCAGTACTGGTGCCTTTTGTAGCTTACAAGCACCATGGTTTTAAAAATGCCAAGGATCTCCAAAGAATCAATTTCATTACATCAGCAAACATAAAAAAAAACAAAGCCTGCCAAACAAAATTTCTTTCTGATACCCAATGAGCCACCCAAATACTGACCGATGGTTTGTTTGGGTGATGCTCTATTCTGCCGAAGACCTTCTTGTGAGGTGCTTTCTAAACCCCCAAATGTATATACAGTACGAATCCTTGACTACAGATTACGGGTGTTGTATCTTACTTGGCACCATTCATCTTGTATGCTTTGAATGTAAAGGTTCCCCGTCACAACAAACACACAAAAAGAAAGGAACAGGAAAGACAAAAGTAAGAAAGGACAAACAAAAAACAAAGGACATACAGAAAGACAGGATGATTATATTCATCTTTATATCAGGTAATATAACGTCCTATAATCATCAACCAACAGGGGTTTTGAACACTGCTCAACTGAACTAAAATCCTTCCTTAGATTCATGACCCCAAACTTGGTCCCAACATGTCCCAACAAACATGGTCATCAATAGACTTAGAGCGCCCCCTGGGGATGGGGAGGATTCCCACACACCAATCAGCGTCCAATCAACAATGTCCAAAATTATAAATCATGATATTGCATTAAAAGAGGTGAATTCTGAATTACCCGCATTATACTGTATATGTTATAATCAGTTGTAACCCTTATCAGTTATCATTATCATTACCAGCTGGGGTCATGTCAATTTCACATTCACAACCCCACCACATAAAGAGGCCGTGACCCCCAGGTCATCCCCACGATATATCTGGCTGAGTTATAGCTGAAACTTGCGGCCATGCAGGGATAACTCCCCAAATCCCAACCAGCATTCCAGTGTCGCAAAACGCAGTGAGGTCGCATCATTCAACCAGATAAATGGCATTAAATCCCCGATTATATCTAATATCATATTATATTATATTATATTATATTATACTATATTATATTATATTATATATATCCATATATATATATATACATACATATATATATATATATACATTATGTATACATGTATATATTATGTATATATAGATAATATTATATTATATATACATCCATGCAATTTTCATCCGTTCCTCCGTCCCCGTCCTCGCCACCTCAGGCGCTTCGGGGAAGAGACTCACCGGGGAAGCGCCCGGGCCCTGCAGCGAGAAGCCGTGCGTTCCCCGCAGCAGGTGGCGCCACAGCGAGGTGTCCGACAGCTCGGGTTCCAAGCCCGGGGGCTCCACCTGGATGTTGAGGATGTTGAGGACTACCCTCTGGTAAACTAACATAACTATGTTAAAATCACCATTTTTAATGGGGAAATCCAATGAAAATCCACTATAAATGGCCATTTTCAATAGTTATGTTAAATTACCAGAGGGTATATAATATACATCATATATAATATATTAATATACACGTATACATTAATGTGTATATATATATATATATACTGTACGTATTTATGCGTACGTATATTATGTGGTCAAAAGATACTAAAAACCCATGGACCCATGTGCTTATGTCACTTCAAACCATGTGAAAGATGCAAAAAGTGGGAGCATGGACCGCAAAACAGCCCAAAAACTCTACCCTCGACATCCCTCGACCAATCTTGCAGTCCAAATATCCTCATCCTCAAGCAGCTTCACTCAACCACTCTCAATCTCACACATCTCCCAGCTTCACTATCAGATGGTTGGGAAACTCTTTGTGGCTCCTTGGCTCCCCATTTTATAGGGAATTGGATACCTATGGATACCTCTAGCAACCCGCCATCCCAGGACCAGCCACGGTCATG
>CAMXCT020000686.1:0-160000 GCA_947184155.2 Cladocopium goreaui | reverse complement strand
TTCTAGAAACTTTCATAGTGTATGTCAGTTTGAGGGATTCTAATTCTATTTCTTCGTGTCTGAATAGTTTATATAATTCCTAGCTCCGTCCCATGATGGTTGATTATTACTGTACATATACCATATTGTACCCATTTATTTCTGTTGAGTAATTCCCTGTAACATTAGTACGCGTTGTCTTTTTAGCCATCATCAGGGTAACCTCAAAACTGAAACCCAACCGGAATGATTGGGTACAGTAATATTCATGATATCATCCAATGCATGATATCGGCTATCTATGGAACATTCCTTGGGTACTTGAGCCAGCCATGAACTAAACATAATTCAGGTACAACTATTTCGGGCAAGATTCATTCAAGTTATGTTCTCAAATTGTTCTGAAAGAACATGCAAACATGATTAAACAATTCAATACATTAATTCTGCTTTGCAATCTCTTCAACATTCATATCATCATATAAATCATATAAATCATATAAATCATATATTAATAACATATATATATGACCATGTTACATTTCCACATCTTTCCACATGTTTCGCCCATTCATTCCTCCACCCAGTGGCCACTTCGCTGACTTCGCTGGACTCCGACGCCTCCGCCTCCGGCTCCGTCTCGGAGCCGGGACGGGTGGCCACCTCCACCGCTGGGAAGACGACCTCGGTGGCCCTTTGAAATCCCGGAACTCAGTGGGTAACTGATGGGTTATTATATGGGTGTAGTATGATATAGTATTGTTTTATGTATTTCAATGGGATATGTGGGATCATGAAGTCTTTCTATATATATATATAGAATGTTTATTTTTATTGTTGTTGTTATTTTTACTATTATCATTATATATGGGATATAGTGACGGACATGTACTTAGAACATCAATTTTCCAAAATTTCGAAACCTCCTCTTAGAACATCAAAATTACCATACTTAGAACATCAGAAATGTTTCTAAGTACGCACTTAGAACATCAGAAAAACAGATACTTAGAACATCTCCATTGATTTTTGCATACTTAGAACATTAAAACACACATATACTTAGAACATGTCCTGTTACTTTGGTAAATCTGCATATATACATACAAATACCTTGGTGAACACCATACTTAGAACACTTTCTCCCCTCACTGCTGCAGCATTCTATACCTTTTCTTCGGGAACAATATCCCAAGCAGTCTTCGCTGCAATGGGAAGGTCTCTAGTAATTTGTGGGTTTCCTACAGGGCGTAGTCAAAAAGCATAGGTTTCAATACTAAAATGAGCTAGAATGAATTAATGTATTATGTATAATTTTGAATGTTTTGGAGATGCTTCATGTATACAATGGACAACTGTGCCGTGGAAACCCACATTGCGAACTGTGCTGTGGAAATGTGTGGAACTATATGTGTACCAGTGTACCACTGCCGCTGTTCACACACACACATATGATGTTAAAAGCGACGGACAAATACTTCGAACATACATATATGTATGGTTCCCATTGGTTCCCCACTGGGATGTTCTAAGTATAGCTTGGAAATGTTCTAAGTATAGGTTTTGGGTATGTTAAAACTACTTTTTTTGAAACCCATACTTAGAACATCCCCGCTGTGACGATTTTCAGATTTTTTCCAAATGATGTTCTAAGCAGTTGTCCGTCACTGTAGGTGTCATAGTTTGGGGATGTGTAACAATATAATGGGTTAATATATATATATACATATATATTATAAATATATATAAATATATATACACATATTAGTATATGGGAGATGTATTTATTGGGATATGCAATGGTATGCTTACTATGTGGGTTAGATTGGGTTATATTGGGTTAGTATATTAGTATATGCGCGAAGGAAGTTTAGAAGTCAAACTTCCGACAATATGGACAGATGAAAAGCAGAGATGGAAAGGGTCAGAGAGAAGAGAAAGATTAGAAGAGAGAAGAGTAGAAGAGAAAGAGTCAGAAGAAAGAAGATGCAGATGCGCGAAAAGGTGGGGAAGTCGCGAAACACTGTGTTTTTCCCATGATTTGTGGCTCCGGAGGGTTGAAAAGTAGGCTCGCTAAAGCGGCGGGTGCGAACCCAGCTGGCCAGATGAGAGATAAAAAATTGCACGCCGTTGTGGCGCGAAGCACATTTCCAAGTCAAAATGTGCGAAACACACCACGTTCGGACCACTTTTGGAAATTGAGATGTTGAAAAAGTGCACGCAGTTGTGGCGCGAAGCACATTTCCAAGTCAAAATGCACAAGACACACCATTGTCGGACCACTTTTGGAAGTTGAGATGTCGAAAAAGTGCACGCCGTTGTGGCACAAAGCACATTTCCAAGTCAAAATGTACAAAACACACCATTCTCGGACCACTTTTGGAAGTTCAGATGTCGAAAAAGTGCATGCCGTTGTGGCGCGAAGCACATTTCCAAGTCAAACTGCACAAAACACTAGGGGTGCGGACCACTTTTGGCAGTTGAGATGTCGAAAAAGTGCACGCCGTTGTGGCACGAAGCACATTTCGAATTCAAAATGTACAAAACACCACATGTTTGCGCCACTTTTGGAGGTTCAGATGTTGTTTCGCGTGGCAGGCGCAAGGGATTGTGCACCTTGTCAAAAGTGACCAAAACGTGAAGGTTTTGTAGCATTTTCAACCACAACCACCACTACACCACACTACACTCGAATACACTACACTCGATTACACTCAATTACACTACACTACATTACACTACGCTACACTCCACTACACTACACTACATTACACTACACTACCTTCCACCACACTACATTACATTACACTACATTACACTACACTACACTACATTACACTACACTACATTACACTACACTACACTACATTACACTACACTACACTACCTTCCACTACACTTCACTACACTACCTTCCACTACACTTCACTACATTGCACTACACTACACTGCACTCCACAACACTACAACTACACAACTACACTCCACTACACTCCACTACACTAAACTACACTACACTACATTACACTACACTACACTACATTACACTACCCTGCACTACACTACCCTACATTACACTACACTACACTACATTACACTGAATGACACTGCACCACAGATAGACAGGTAGACAGATAGACAGACAGACAGACAGACAGATAGATAGATGGCTAGACAGATAGACAGACAGACAGACAGACAGATAGATAGATAGATAGTTAGATGGACAGATAGACAGACAGACACATAGATAGAGATACAGCTAAATAAAAAGATAGATGGATAGATATAGGTAGATAGATAGAAAGATAGATAGATAGATTGGGAGATAGATAGACAAATAGCTTAAAAAAAAAGACAGCTAGATAGATAGGTAGGTAGATAGATAGATAGGGAGATAGATAGACAGACAGACAGATAGATAGGTAGAGAGATAGATCATTAGGTAGGTAGGTAGGTCGGTAGGTAGGTAGGTAGGTAGGTAGATAATCAGAGAAAGATAGAAAAACAGAGAGAAAAAGAGAGAAAGAAAGAGAAAGAGAGGAGACCTCAAGCACCTTTCAGTCCATCAGTGGCTTCGCTCTGCCATCCCTGATTCACAACAACCAACCTCTCCTATAGGTTTCCTTTTTTTGAAACTTCCTTTTTTTTTCTCCAACAACGCAGCCACCTCCAAGCTAAGAAACTGGGCGAAGACGGCGTAGGCGAATGCCATTTAATTTGAATGCAAGCATCACTCAATCAAATGAACTCATGTAAAGGTGGCACAAAATTGAGCGGATTATTTTTTGCAGCAAATCTGGAGGCACACCCCATCAAGAAAGCGAAGATATGATCCGGAAAATGGAATGAACGAGAAATGTGCAGGGAAGCTACCTGGCAAAATCCAAAACTCAACAAATGTGTAGATCTCAAGGGCAGTAATGGACAGCTGGTGGGATTGGAACAGTCGCATGGCAGCTCGCCACCGCCTTGTGCGGTGCTGCGGTACTACTGGAATAATAACAATATCATTCAAATCAGAACATAGTCTATTAATGGGATCTTATAATAACAAGGGGTATACTGTAACCAAATGATTTACACATGGGGGTTTGAATGGGAACATCGTCATTCCTCATGGACCGCATGTTTTCTGATTCCGAAAACGCCATGGCACTGGCCGGGCTTTGCCACTCTTCTCCTCGCGCTTGGCCCGCTTGGCTTCCTCCTTTCATTTGGTTGGGGAGAGGCACCAAAATATAGTAACAAACAGGGATTTCACAGCGATTTAAGCAAACATGGGGATATAATATGATATAATAGCGATAATAGCGATTTGATGGGGATAGATAGATATATATATATAATGTGGATAACTTAACTCTCTTAACTACTATGGGAAATGTACCAGCTACAAATGAAACCGGTGGGAAGACAACCAATGGGAGAGGCTTGATAAGACAACTTGCTGGTCCACTGAGCATCACCTCAGTCAAATGTGTCTCCCAAGATTGGAGCGCAAGATCAATCTGTATTACCCTCTGGTAGTGGATTTACCCATTAAAAATGCTGATTTTCCATAGTTACGTTAGTTTACCAGAGGGTAGGTGTGCAGAGTGATGAATCCCCGGAAGTGGATCCAATTGTAGTCCCGTTCCCAAGAATCCAATCCTAGCATCCCAACATTGTCCCAATGACACCTTCCAAAATGAATAGATCATAATAGATCCAAGACAATCGAAGACTAAACCATGCTTTCTAAGTGGGCATTTGATCCTATTCGGGTGAAAGGTGCTTTGATGGAGCATAGAATATCCACCTACAATCACCCACATAGATGGTGCTTTCATGAATCTGCCCAACTAATTATGGATACCCTCCGGCAATCAAACATGGCAATGGAATTTTCCCCATGTTTCGAGATATATTCCCAGCCATAAACCTCCAGAAATAGTTCAGAGAATTCTCAGCTAGCCATCTTTGACCTGAGGCTATCCCTGTGATATTCCCATTACATACCCATTATTTGTCTCATTAAATGGTTACACCACCATGTTTCCTGCTTAAATCTGAAAAAACACCCCCTTTCATTTCTATGGCTAAAAATCAATTCAGATGACACAGGAACTATCTATCAAAAACGCCAGGAGATTTCAATGGGAAATCCCTTATAAATGATTGATGTTTCGATATGATAAAAAAACAAAAACAAACTAACTAACAAACTAACAGCAATCTCTAGAAACCTTTGGCTCAGCTCGGCACTTGGCCTTCTCTTCAGCACGCAAGAGCTCCCGCAAGGCCCGCTCAGCAGCTGCTTCCAGGGGCACACCTGATTCGACTCTCAGCGATTTGGAGACATCTCTTTGAATCGTCCAAACCAAGAGAAACATACTCAGAACATACCGGATATGGAAAATCAATGAAAATCAACCATATTAGATAGGATAATGATCTAGAGAATGTGGGATGGATTGAATATTGGGATGAAAAAAGTAAGTTTTAATGAGAAAATATCGGACAATCATCTGTAAAATATGTGGTGAAATAAGTTTTTTGAAAAATAAAGTGCCATCCCCCAAACCAACATGACGAACCTGCCATGAGGTGGGGGTGGGACAACAATCTCACCTAAAAATTGGCTATTCTCGGGTGTATGATTAATTATGATTGTCTATGTGGATGGATGGGAGGCTGGAAAGAAAACCACCAATAAGGCTTGATGGATGGATCTGGCAAATTGAAATGTGAACATTCCCGTCCATGGTGCCCTATTTTGGAGGTTCATGTTGATTTTTGGATTGACATTGGGTTCCTCAAAATGGGATGAGAGCTACAAACATGACCAGGTTCAGAATTTTGAGATGTTCCAAAGCATATCGCTCTTATTCTTGATCAAGGGTCAAATTTTCCTACTCGCTGTGTTACTGCAGCCAGTATCGTGTGTGTCCCAATTCTGTGCGTTGGTTCAATCACCATTTTCCTGCTCAAACCCCACTTCTCCCTGGTGTATTTGGTTAAGTCTCCGATCCTGTTGGTCAAAGCCGCGGTTTCGCAGGCCGGCATTTGATATCCCCTCCTCTATTGTTCTTAAGTCAAGCAGGAAAGGCCACTCCCAGCTATACATTTATTTATAAACCTCTCCAACTATGGTTCTATCTACATCTATCTACCATAAATCCCGATGTTCGCCTACAGCTATAAACCAACTTCGTTCTCCAACGTCTTTTTGTGCCAACTCCTTTTTTGGGGGTCGCCATCCCACCGTTCTACCCCACATCCCCGCCTTTCACCGCTGTTACCACTTTGGGCATCTGTTGTATGGCCAGCTCAGGACCACCCAGGAGCATCCGCTGCCCTTTTTCCGTCCCGGCCTTAGTGAAACGCCGTCTGCCCAGGCTGGCTGAGTTTTCTTCATCTGCATCTGTTTCTTGGGAGTATGGAATGGAGTAGATCCCAAAAAAATATTCCCATGATCACTTGTACCATTGCTTTTACATGTTTTTTACGATGAGTTGCAAGGCCGTTACGATTCTGCTGCACCCTGAGCTGAGACACATCTCCGTCGAAGAAGGTGACCTGGTGCAGCCGTGGTTTCATTAGGATCACCTGCTATGGTTCAACTAGAATTGATTTTAGCCAAGGGATATATATATATATGACAATATATTACATATATGTACATATATATAATGTATTTGCAATTGATCCACAAAAACAGCAATAGAAATATACATAGAAATACCATCCAAACACTCAACAGCAAGGGCCCCCAAAGTTACAAATCAATCAAACTGGTTTATAAACCCATGCGGCTGTAGATGTATTTTCACAACAAATCCTATAATCGGCCAGCTAGTTATACAAGCCAACTTGCGTGGTGGTTTCCCAAAATGGGGAACCATTTTAATCATCCAACACTGATTGTGCTAACCACCAAACGATGTTAGTAGGATGTTACCATTTTTTGTGGGGGACTATATCATATCTATATCATCTAACATATAATAATGATATACATATATATATACACACACACTCTAATTATATACATTTATATATAGATATAATTCTACAGGCAACATTCCCATATTCAGAAAATCTTCGCATACCATGTTTTCATCGTACTCCAGACCTGGGTTTTGGTATGTTACTTTGATAGGCATTTCAGCTCAATCTGGAGGGAACAGTTGGCCCACGGCGAATCCACTGAATGCCCCTCCACAGCTTTCTATCCCCTATGTCGTTCCAAAGCAGCTGTGGACGTTGAATGAATTGAAGGCTGCTTTGATAAGGAAGTTTCCTCATTTGTCTACCGAAGAAGGACAGGGTTGTCAAAGGTAACGTTTTTAAAGGTTGGCTGAGTAAAAATTAGCAAGTTTCTTCCCCGGGACCTCACCCAAGGTGAACTCGGAAAAATAGAACCCACTGGTGTGCCCCTGGAAGTTTGGGCTGGCTTTGGGATTGGAATTTTGGTTCTGGCCCCGAAATTTCCCTATGTGGTCTCTATACCAGCCACGCATACTCGGAATTCTTCGCATTCCACAAATTCTTCGCACTCCAGCGAGGGCATCGCACTCCACAGCTAGGGACGTACACATACTGTAAAATCCACGCACTCTGCAAGATCTTCGCACTCCATAAAATCTTCGTACTCGGTGATTTTCTTTTTTTTTTTTTTTCTGTTTTTTTGTTTTTTCGTTTTTTCTTTTTTTTGCTAAAATCGCCTGGAATCACGTTTTCTGGAATATGGGCAAGGTAGCGGTTTCGCGTGAGACGTCTGTAGTTTCACATACTATCGCATTCCAGGCCATTTTGGCCAAAAATGACCAAAAATGACCAAAAAGAAAAAAAAAAGCTCAGCAGGGTGAAATGTGATAATTTTCTGGTATATGATGGAAAAAACTGGTGCTGGATCCATGGGGAAGGTCGAAGGGAGCCACGCATACTGTTTTATTTTCGCATTCCAGAAAAATTAGCGCACTCCAGGGGTGGCATCGTACTCTATCGGTGGAATTATTTTGCACGGAAAAGAAAACAGGATCGTCGATGATTTGTGTTCCCAGATCCTGTTGTGCAGAGCTCTTTGCGGGGCCGCAAAGATGTCAAGAAAGATGGGGATGGCGCTGCTGATGAAAGGCCAGCCAAGCGTGCCAGAACATAAGCTTAAAGCTGATGAATTGGGTTTTGAGATCCTGAAAAGTGTAGATGACAAATTCCCATAAGAACATTATTAATCCATTTTTGGAAAGCTCAACATTATTAATTATGACATTTCCAGAAATTGTTGAAAGTAAGGATCTTCTTTGGGGAAGAACATGTGCAGTCGACAACGTACGTGCCAAAGAAAAGGAGTACTTGGCAAACTGTATGAAATACAAATTTCACCTGAAAGGGGTCTTCGCAATTTCCCAGCTATTTTGGCATGGAATATGTTCGGCCCTGGAATATGGGCAAGAAATTGCTGGAATAATACACACTGTATCTATATCTATATGTATGTATCTGTATGTTCAATTCTTTTCATGTGGAAAGCCCTAACGGGTGTCTGGTGCCCCGGCCTTCAGTTGTTGAGAGTTGCGCAAGGTCCAATGCTTCAACTCCTTCAGGGCGTTCTTGGCCTGACAGCGGTCGGATGTTGGGATTTGTTGATGATTAGTAAATGTTGCTTGGATAGCAATGTAGTTGGATAGCAATGTTTGCAAATGTTGGTATAGATATGTTGTTGAAATATAGATTCATGTTCGTTAATGTTAGTTCATGGTTAGTCATTTTTAGTAATTAGTTAGTGTTGGTAAATGCAAATGTTTTAATGCATGGGATTATACATGGGACTAATATCTATAATATTGTAATCAATGGGATGAACTGGCTTGTAAATGAACGTATATAATTTATTATAATTTAATGATTATGGATATCCCACCAGTTCAAATTTTCAGATGATCAGAGAAAAAACACCAGGGACCCCGGCCATGTGCGATCTCATTGATCCGCTCTCACGGAACACGCAAGCAAAGACCTTAAGTACCCACAACGGATACCCAGAGATCCAGGCAGAGAAAAAAATGGAGATGTGCCCACCGACAAGAGTAGAATGATCATCTAGGGCAGCTGCTTTTAGCAATTGATTGAAAGCGGGATCGAAGCAACTTGGTAGAGATCCTAGCAACTACAGTTGACAAAGGTCTTGACCACCACTTGATAGGCAAAAAAATGGTGTAAAACCACCCAGCTGCAGGCACCGAAGAAGACAGCAACATCAACCTATGGGAGCTCCGTATTTACGGAGTCTTTTAAAAGACATCACCGACTCACAAGAAAGTAGAGCCGTTACACCAAACGTTAACAACACTGAGCTAGGCAGTGGGACAGGCCAAAGAATCATAAGCATACGCTGCCGCTGACTACATTTAAAGAAATATGATGTTTTTTATTTTTTTATATAAGAACTGGTATTTAGACTACCTCCGGGAAGGTTTTCTTTGGCCCGCCCGGCTATTTAAACATACAGAATCCAATTTATTTAAACATACGGGGCCCACTAGAAACTACTAATATATCCCATCCAGGGTCACCATTTCTAGGAAGTTCACGACTGAAACGAAAGGTTTCCACCTATAGAGCTTTACCAACGCTTCCACTAAGCAGGTTGAACCAAACGGGTTACACCAAGGGGTTTCCATGAAGGGTTTTCATCAAGGAGGAGGGGAGTTCAAGGGATTTCCGCCAAGAGAACTTTACCAAGGCAGTTCCACAAAGGGATTTCCACCATGCCATGTTTTTTAATAATGCGGAGCCGGCCCAGCCATTTTAATATACGGACGGAACTGGTACTTCATACTACCTCCGGGGCCTCGCGGTATGGCCCCTCCTCATCCCTCCTCCACATACATAATAACTCTTGATTCTTGATATGACACTCGGACCACAGTACATCTTCCTTGTGTTATCCGGATTTCCATCCAAACATTGCAGGCTATCCGGACCGTACCTATTGGGTCCCGGGGTCTCCACTAGTTGCAGATGTGCTGCCAACACGAGGCCCGCATTCTTGGGCCTGGCGATGGGATTTCAATGTGGCCTCATATCTGGCTGGAATCTTAATCCTTTCCAGCCAAATATGAAATTCCGCACTTTACCTTAGGTACCCCAAATGGCAATCTTTATAGCGAACATGGTGATAAGTCATCAGTGATAAACCATCAAATGTTTGGGTTTCAGACAAACCCATGGATTGGAAACAAGTTGGCTATTGCCCCATGTGAGCTGTATACAAACCCAGTCGGGGCTAGTCGGTTCACTACATGAATATCTGGTAGGGGCAAAGGGGCCACAGCGCAAACCAGAAAGTGATTGCCATCCACTGTCCACCCGTTCATGTGAGTCTGGCTCAACAGAAGGATTCTGGTTGGCTCAGGAATTTCAACAATAGGATATCTGATAATCTGTTGGTGTCGTCCAGATGTTTTTCGAATACGTCATCTCTATTTAGCCACAATTTCGATTTGGTGTTTCAATCCATATTCTTTGCTGATACCTAATCGGATATACCCTGTGGATCCCTGTGGTAATTGAACATAGCTATGGAACATCACCGATGTTGAATGGATTTATCACCTATAAATGGACCATGTTCAATAGCTATGTTTAAAATACCTGAGGGTACTAAACTCCCATTGAATCCCATTTTGGTTTGCTTAAATCCCCCTATATATAAACCATTTTTTTGTTGGAAAAAAGCAGGATGTTTGGTAAAAACATCACCATGTCTTTCTGACAGGCCTTAGTACCACCGGCACTGCCCACAGTGGACGTTTTCCAGGCCCTAGTTGCTCCACAAACTGCTGGGCGTTGCGTTCATCAACCTCCAAGCCTTGGTCCATGAGAAATGTTGAGAAGTTGGGAGCCCAATAAAAATGGACCATTTACAGTATAGATTATTTGCTCATCAAAAAATGCGATTTTCATAGTTGGTTCAATGATGTACCCATCAAACAGATGTTCCATAGCGAACTGTGAAATTACGAGAGGGTACATGATAATTAACATAACTGGATTCATCGAATCAGCAAAAATAGGGTTCAACCATAATCAACAAACACGTTCGCGAGGTCCAAGGGAAAACAAAAATGAATTCGTGAAGATCCTAGACCAATCTTTGGAAGTTCCACCAACGGCCTGGGCTGCAGCTTCAGCGCCAAGCGACTTGAGAGGTTGGAAAAGTCGTAGTTTGTTGCAATGTCCACCACTGTAAATGCCTCAGGATCACTGTACAGTACGGTCGTGAGGTCCAAATGTTTTAATAAGGAGTATGTCAGAAAGAACCAGGGGCCAGCAACGCTGTTCCCTAGCAATACAAACAAATGTTTCTTCATTGGTGGATTTCAGGTGTCCAAGGAATCGGCATTCGCGTCATAGAGATGTGAGAGCGGAAACTTGGTGACAGGCGCCGGCGCACAATGTCCAGAAGCCAAAACCACAGTTGGGAATGTCTTGCGAATGTCTCATGCAGGCGAAATGGAACATGCGCCCGGAAAAATGACTTTCTCATTGGATACATCTATTTGAGATTATTCTTGGGATCAAATCGAAGGCCCAACAAAACCACAGATGCTCATCGTATTTTGTCTCAAATATTCACCACACATATCTTCTCGTGTATCCAATATGGACCCATATTCTCCTTAAGGCAGGATGCGGCTTGAGCATCATGGTAGACCTCAATGACGCAGCTGGTAGCAGACAATGGCAAGGCTTTGACACCTGTCCGCGGCTCCGCGCGCAGGCAGTAGCGCAAGGCTCATCCAATGATACTGGTTGGTTAGTAAATATGCCTATTCTTGGCAGTTAATGGGGTGAAGTACAGCACAGTATAACCCTAAATGTATTATAATCGGTGTATATATATATGTGTATATATATATATATGGATTAGTTCTGAATATATATATATATAATATGATTATATATGTCATATGTACGGACAAACACAAATGGGATGTTATGGGCTATAAGAATCTCCACTAAGCCAGTTACTGTAACAACCGATCAACAAAGGTATTGATTTAATGGCTCCTTTGCGACCACAGCTGATTGAAACTGGGGCCATAATCCAGTGGCCATGGACATCCCGCAGCAGCAGCCACTCAACAATACTGGGCAGGGGAAAATCACTCATAGTTATAACCATGGATCCCAATTTCAGTTGGATATGTGGTCATCCTGAAGTAGAAAATGTTTATTTATATATGTATACATATATGTATGAACAAACTGAACACGCATCATCCCCGTTTAGTCACGATTTCTAGAAAAAAAAACATGTTTTATCTCAGGATGACTCTTGTTAGACCATCCCAGTTTTCAGGCCCTGCAGCCATCTGATGCCCCCATGGCCTTCCCGCTGGAAGTCCTCCAGTTTGGCCAAGAGCAAGGCCTCTTGCAGCTTCTTGGCTAAGGACTCAGAGGTCAACTCAGCCGCTTCCAAGCCTGACTTTTTTGGGTGCTTGTGCTTAAAGCTGATGGAAATGATTGCATATTATATATATGTATGTATGTATATATATATCACATATCTTATCTTGTCCTTTGTCCCCATTGTATTTGTTGTTGTGTATTGTTTATTGTCTGGAAATCAATCTATATATTGTAGTTGTGGCTCAAAGATCTATCAATTCGTCTTATATGGTTAAGAAAAAAATGTGGCCAAATACATACACAAAGATGGGATTGTGATGGATTGTGAAGGGTTTGGCAGGATTACACAAAGAACAATGTCTGGGAAAGGGTTGCAACAGAGGTTTCAGGGTCAAAAAAACGGTGAGGTACGGGGGGTATCTCCCGTGAATCAGTCCATCCAACTGCAACGTCTTTAGTTGTGATGCCCTTCAAGTGGAGAGGTTCTGTTTGGTTGCATCATTATACTAGTCAGTATACTTCGAAAACATGTACCATCCAGAGAATGATCTTACTGCTCAAAAAACTCATCTTTTTCTATGTTGCATGGGGTAAGAGTCCCTGATATACCAGAACGTATTCTTCAGGCGCCAATCTCATCTCATTTCTATTCATTTCTGATATGGAGCTGGAAGACATTCTGCAACAACGCACCATAACAGCAGCACTTTTTGTTGTTCATCGCAGTAGCAGGACCTTTCTGAATTCCTCCAATTCACAATTCCGGAGAAACTATGTTGGAGTGGTTCCTCCAGTTCAACTCACCAACGAACATCAAAGCGTTCCATATACCGATACTGGTTGATGTGAGCTTGTTCTTGCATGCTGTGTCTGCAAATTGGAAATATCATGAAATATCCAAACCATCGGTTTGACCCAACAAATCGGAACTTTGTAGATTCTGGCGGTCCCGTTTTCTTGGAAACAAACACAGATGATTGTATCTGTTCAAGATGCGACAGTTTGTACGGTTGAACCATCATTTCAACAGTTTTTGTATCTTTATATCAATTCAAATGGTCATTGGTAAATCCCAATTTCTGCTGTTTACAGTTCATATATCCGTTCAATGTCATATCAATTCCGCTAGAATTTCAATATCATATCAAATCATATATGTATATATATGATGTTTGGAGTCCTTGATTTTCTATCAAATGGTTTGGAAACTCCTAGTAGCTCCTTCGCAATTTAATAGGGAATATGGAATTTCCCCTCCTGCCCTGACCATCTCCCATGCAGCAGAAAGGCATGGACCTGTTGAAGCCAATGGCCGCTGCTTGCCCGCTGCATTTGTTCGACGCGGCATGGGCAAATCGTGGGATTTAATGGGATTTAGCCTGCAAACATGGTATTGAATGGGATTTAGATGGATAGGAACGGTGAATTTTGGATAGTGGGGCTTGATAGATTTGGGAGTCCCTGCGATTCGCGACTTTCATGACTTTCATAGTGCGACAACTGATGCTGCAGATATTTGCTAGGGTCAAGACATGATATATGATGGTTTCTGTATGGTCATCCCATAATGGACATCCTGATGATCCTGATGCTAGGTACATTAAATGGCTATTAACGGATCGATTACCATCTCCCTTTATTCATAGAATTGGATGATGGGAAAATTTACAGGAAACCCCTATATTTGATGGGAAAATTGATGGTTTCCTGTAGATTTTCCCTTAAACCAATCCATTGATTTATATGAGCGATTCACTCCGATTCACCCAAGTATGGATGTGTGAGCTTGAACCTCGAGTTGCCGCGGACATCCATGCCCGAAACAATCAGAACAATTATTGATCATAGGTATACTATATTGGTATACTATATTAATGAATATCATGGTATACTAAGATACTATATTAACCAATGAATCCTTTTGAAAACCAAAGGAAAACACACATATTGGTCAGGGGCCATGAAGATCTCCTCCATCCAAAAGAGAACATAACAGATTACACACAGAAAAACAAGGGAAGGTCCCCTCGAGGGCGTCGTGCGTTTTTGAAGGCACAACGCCTTTAAAACCTGCATTTTGTGAATGCTTTAAAAATGCATCTTCCAAGAGGGGTCTCCGAAGTAACTTTTTTTAACCTCATCGCGCATTCATTGCTTTCAAAGCTTTGGACAGGTGTGAGATACAGTCGTTCTTTTCTTGACAGCGCCACTGCCAACTTCGGAGAACATATGAGATCCAAAGAACAAACGCGTGTCAAACCATCACTTGCAAAAGTGAACAGCGTGTCAAGAACGCCCATGCAGGAACGTTAATAAACAAGAACGTTATCATCCCCCCCCACCCCCCCAACCCCCCCCACCCCCCCACCCCCCACCCACCCCACCCCCACCCCCCCCACCCCATCCCCCCTCCCACCCCCCAGAACAAACCCTGGCATGCCAACACGCAACTATAAACGCAACAGCGTCAAGAAACACAGCAAAACGCGCGGAAAATGAAACGACGCACACGAGAACAAGACAGCACGTGAGACGACCAGGATGTTGCGACAGTGACAAAAACATGAAAAAGTGTCAAAAACGCACGACGCCCTCGAGGGGACCTCACCAAAAACAACTGGCAGTAAAGAAGGATCTATCATTTCCAGCATTTCCACAGAACAACCCATGAGGCACACTCAGCTGATTCAGGGCACTCAAGCCTTGTAGGCCAGCAAGCAGCAAATTGTCTCAAGGCTTTGCTTTCCTCGATCCACATAGTCACCCAGGAAGAGGTAGTTCGCCTGTTGCGGACAATGCACAGTCAATTTGGGCTCACCATCCAAGGGATCAAAATAAAAAAAAATGGCCGCTGAATTGCTAGGTGGTTGTATTCTCATGTTGGCTACATACATGTCTTCATTTTTAGGATCTTGGTTTGATGCTTTAATCCGCCGAACACTTGATCTATGTACGTATATGTACGTATCATTATCTTGTCGTACCTGACCTCGTTTTGTGATGGTTTCCCCTTCAACTCGAACCTCCTCATGTTTTTTTCAGTTTGCATCCCAGTCACCTCCGGAGGAAAGCCACCACATTCGAACAGCTTGAGAAGATCAGAGTACCTCTTCCAACTCTTTCACGGATGAGGGTCCAAGAAATACCGAGGTTTGTGCAATTGCTTTGGGTGACAGCCCAAAGCTCAAAAAAACGATTGAGGCCAATGATTGAGGTACCTACAGTACAAACTCCTGGAAATTAGTAGATTGGTTCCAGCATGGTAGGTCTCAAATTAATTTTTACCAGTGGACGTCCAGGCTTGAATTTTCTGAAGAAGGCCTGGTAAATGTTCCACACTACCTATCAGTGTCTTCAAGAAAGCAATCACCCATCAGCAAGTCTCAAAATCAGGTCAATGGAGAATCCTCGTGTCCAGCTGAGTCTCCTAGTCAGTATCGATATTTTTTGTTCCAGCTAATAACATCTAATAACTAGGTCTATTTGAGGTTTAAGTACCTAAGACTCTGCTCAGGAAGATGGTTCTTGCATCCCATTGCATCCCATTGCATCCCATTGCATGCCATTGCATGCCATTGCATGCCATTGCATGCCATTTCTGGGGTCGTTGGCCTTGTCTCATTTTGTGAACCCCAACGACCCCCCACACGACGCTTAACACCCTCGCGTTCCGAAATTCTCAGTTTGAGACCCAGTCGTGACACTGTCAATAATTGTATTATGGGACCATCGCATTTGTTGGAAGACAATACGACATGCTAAAAGAAATCAGATATCAATCAGTCTTTGATATTCATGTTTGGCTTTATTCCCATTATCCCCCATACAAACATGGTAAAACAGGGGAACTGGGACAAGACAGGTTGGAGGTCAGGTGGGAGGCTGTTATGTTTTTGTTCAATGTTGTAAATCTAAATGTTTGACTATTTCTTTCTGTTAATCTTGCTAAATGTTTCGTCGGAGTTGTTTGATTGATGTTTGGTTTGGATGAGGGTAGGGTATGTTGAGGTTGTTGTGGTTTTACTGTATGAGATAGTGTCCATTAATGTTCATTTGATGCTTGATGCGTTCTTCGTGTCGTTTCATTGTATATTTTCTTACTTCACATTTACAAATTGGACATTCCAACGTTTGTTTCTTTTTATCACTTAATTCTTCCTTTTTCCTTTCGTAGTATTGTTGAGCATATTGTTTTAAAGTTTCTTTGTGCTGTTCCCTGTATATGCATTTGTTTTCTAAACATTTATTACACTGCTTACATTCATTTTTGTAGTAGTTTAAGGGTTGAATTGAAAGACTTTACATTTGGAACATTGTTTTTTGTCAGTCATTATACCTCTATAAGTTTAAGGGGTTATGTCTTTAAGGGTTTTTTAGGGTGGATTACTTCATAATATGTTTTGTTAAGATATTATGAATTATTTTTTTATGCTTCCCACTTTCCTATTCCATCCCACCAGTTTTCAATTACTCTCATATGTGTTAAGCACGGTTTGTTTGTATCGTTTAGTTCATCCATCGCTATTGATAAAAGAGTTATATTAATCACCATAGTGTAATAACCACCTCTTTTATTCAATTCTTTTCCGCAATGTATGATTATATTTTTATTAGTTTGGTTTTCATACATTCGTTTGATGATGTTAGGTTCTTTCTGTTTCCATATCTTAAACCGTTCAACATTACTTTCCTTAACAAATCTATCAAGGACAGATTTCCAAAAATCAAAGTCTTCACGTGGTGGTAAGGGATGACATTTTACAAAGTCTCTAATCTCTTCATCTTCTTTTTCTATTGCTTTTCTTTCCCAGTCATCATCCTCACTATCACTACCAAAGTCAGCATATATACTTAATATTCCCTGTATCTATAACCTCAATTTTTGCTCTACTCATTTTCTATATACAGTTATTTTTTCTTTAAGTATTTATCACTTTTTGTAGGTGCTCTTTTATTTCTTCTATGTTCAAATATGTATCATAACCGTTGAACAGTTGTTCAACATATTCACGTAAAAGATTTCCAAAATGTTTTCTTATCTTGAACTCCCTATTTCTAAACATAAAAGACCATTCAACATTAGGAAACCGCCAGCATCTCTCTCGCTTACTCTTATGGATAAAATTAAGGTCGTGAAAGTTCTTGAGAATATGATAAGTAAATTTCCAATTGTTTTTACATAAGATTTGATTGCTTGAAGATATACTTTGTCCTTTTGAAATTCTTGCTTAAGTTTGTAAGTATCCATTAGGTCATCTATTTCTTTCTTCATTGTTCTAACATTTGTTCGGTTGGTGTTGGATAAATAGATAGGTGATTTCTCCATCCTCGTTTTAAAGAAATAGATTATCTTTTCTACTCTTGTCAGTTCTTTATCTTCAAAAAAGTCAAAATGATAATTGAAATCTATGTATCTACGCTCCCTATCGTTTAAGTCTTTACATTTTGAACAGTGAAGGTTGTAATCACATATCTCATCACAAATTCCAGCAGGAAAAATATTGTTTAGTAAAACATTTAGGTTAGTCATTTCTTTTTTACAACATCCACAGTTCTTATAAGTAAATAGCATTCTCTTAATATATATATATATTTTTCTTTAAGTAGTTTTTGGGGTCTCTTTCAGTTTTTAGGTTTTCTGTTGTCCTGTATTCACTGTAATCGTTTCATTCGTTGCGTTTCACTACCATCACTTTCAGATTCTTCATCTTCAGGTTTCTTGTCTTCATTTCTTACTTCGTGTATCATCCGTCTTATTTTGTCTATACCGTGTTCTCTGTCAAATCCTTCCATTACAGTTCTAACTTTTTCAAGACCGATGTGTCGTTCAATCTCTTCGTCTGTCATCTTTCTAAATTGTTCTTTATATTCTTCATCATACTCTTCTCCGTCTTCATCTTCAAAAATGTGTCAAACTTAAATTTTATCTTATCCATTTGTGTTAGGACTCATCCACTCTCCGACGCTTCTAACACTTCTGCCTGATGTTCAATGTCTGTTGCCATTTGGTTCAAGACGTTTGATATTTCCTCTTCATTTGTTGTTTCATATCTTCTACTCCTAACTTCTCTTCTGACGATTTCGTTGGTTTTCTTGCTCTTGAAGTTGCTGAATGTTTGTAATAAAACCTTAATTCCCTTATGCTTTCGTAAGTATTCTTTTATCTTGAAGTCTTGATATTTTAGGTATTGGATTGCCTTGACACCTTTAACCCTAATGTCGCTGATGGCATAAGATGATGTATAATTCTTGAAGGCAGATTGTTCGTCGGTGATGGTCGCTTTGTATCTCTTTTGTATGCCTGTGAGTGCTTTGTTTTTGTCAAGGTTTATCCATCTAATACCTCTCTTTTCTTTCAATTCGTATCTTTTGTAGTCCATAGTCTGTCTAATCTTGTTGAACTTTCTTTTCAATCTGTCGGTTATGGGTTTGTTTCTTTCAAAGTTGTAGGTCTTATCACCTATCTTCAGTTTCTTAAGTTCTTCTCCATTCCGTTTCAATATCTCACCCTGTTGGGATGACAAAAGGTAATCTAAAACAATCTGCTGACTACGTTCCATTATAGTATAATCTATATTATTATTAGTTGGTGTTTCTTTAAGTAGATTTTCACTCTTATTTTGGGGTTGTGGATGTTGAGATTGATTGGATTGTTCGTTGGATTGATTTTCAATCATAAACTCATTGTTTATCCTTACACCCTCTCCCATATTTTCCTTAATATAATAAGGTAATATTTCTTTAAGTAGTTTTTGGATTTTGGTCTGCTGTTGGAATTTCTGGGTTTGAGGTTGGAACTCAACCTGAAAACATTATCATTAGCAGTAAATGTTAATGATAAGGTTTTGAAAATCAAAATTAGTTATCAGTGTTCCAATTTCGGTTGATAAGATGAAAATACACACTCTTGAATTGTATTTCACTATAAATAAAGTTATTTTGAAAATGTCCCTCAACTCTGTCAGTAAATCTACTGATATATCCTAACAACTCTTCCTCACTGTCAGTGTAATCTATATCTTCAATTCTTACATCATAGAAATGTTCTTCAGTATGGATATGTCTAACATAGTAATTGAAATGTATTAGCAAATCTGTATCACCATCTGGTTTAACCATTGACTTCAACTTATGACATTGTCTTTTGATGATACTTATTGTTTCTTCAATAGCATAGTTTCTGTTTCTGATGAAATATCCATAAGTTAGTTCCCTGTATGTTTCATCATCTTCATCATATCTGATACATTCATGTTCAGTAAAGTTCTTTTTATCGAGTTTGTATTTTTTTTGGATTTGTTTTAGACCTTTGCTGTTCTTGAATTTCATTTGCTGGGGTGTTCCCAACATAAACGATGAGATGTTTAACAAACACTCTTCAGGTAATTTTTTCAACATTTGACCCTCTGCCATTTTCCTACTTAATATATAAGGTGGCATTTTTTTAAGTAGTTTTTGGATTTTGGTCGGCTGTTGGAGTTTCTGGGATTGAGGTTTGAGTTCAACGTTTCATCAATGGCATTTGCTATTCATACACTTTTTGGTTTGACGATGTTTTGATAGATTGGATTTACTCGTGATAGTTCGTCCCCAGTCGGGGCAGGTGAAAGGGGTTGATAATTTGTTCTGGTAGTATTTTGAAAAATATTCTGGGTCTACCGGTTTCTTGTCATAAGTTCCGTCGGGTTTCCATCTTGTGGATGTTGTGGGAATTGGTGGGTTGTGGATGTTGTCGGATTGGTGTAGTGCTTCCGCCATTTGTTCAAAAAGGTCTTCGTCCATTTCTTGCTTAATTCCATCTATAAACATATAGCAGGGCATATTCAATTCTTAATTACATCAGGCGTCATTTTTTAAAGTGTTTTTGGGTCTGTTGCTCTAAAAATTGTGTTTTTAACAAGTGTCCTAAATTGATGTTTTTTGGACGCTAAAACAATGGTTTTAGGACACTTGTTGAAGTAAGGATTTTTTGTCTTCAAAAGTTCAAAGTGAAACGATTTGTCCGTGTTTGATGGCTTGGCTATAAAAGTTGAGGGTGAAACGACTAGTCCGTGTTTGATGTTTTTGTCAAAAGTTGAGGGTGAAACGATTTGTCCGTGTTTGATGGTTTGGCTAAAAAGGTCCAGGGTGAAACGAGTTGTCTGTTGTTGCTTGTTCGGTTCTGGGTATCGTTGATACTTGGATACTGGTATCACGGTATCCTTGATACTTGGTTCTGGGTATCGTTGATGCTTGGATACAGGTATCAGGGTATCATTGATGCTTGGTTCTGGGTATCGGTGATACTTGGATATTGGTATCTGGGTATCATTGATACTAGGGTTCGGTATCTGCGGTTACGCATGCAACATGTGAAAATTACTCTTGGATGACTCACCCACAAAACATCTCAAGCGCCACAGGTTTTTTTTTTCACCGGCGAAGCTCACATGTATCCTGCATCCCTCAACTTCTGCTCATCCTCTTCAAAGAGCTTGGCGACGAAATGCCAATGCTTCAAAGCCACAGTTTCACTGGTTGTGCTCCTCAGGACGCAGTCTGCTGGCTCCTCACGAAGAAGCTTCAACGCCATTTTGGTGTCTTCGTCGCTCTCTGGGAGATACACCCAGTACCCCATGGGTCCTGCCCCTGCCACCTTGAGGAGATAGTCCTTCACTTCCTGGTCATCCAATTTCCTTTGAATTGGTTCCACCCTCCGCTTGTACCACTGCTCAACCCGCTTGATGACCGCATCCGCACCTTTCTGACCTTCTCTGGAGACGTTTTCCAGTATCTCGCCCAAGGCGCGCAAGTTGCCCCCCACGCGGATGTAGTAGTGCTTCAACACCTCGTCCATGTCATCTTCGGCAAGAACCTTGTTCAGCGTCCGGAAGTCGTTTCCCTGCTTTGCCACCTCCTTGACCACAGATGTGAAGTCTTCGAAAGGCAGCGGTCGCACCACAACCAGCCTTGACATGTTAAACCTTTCTTTGATGATATCTGCCACTGCAGACACGCTGACCTCCAAAATGCACTTGCACGCAGCATTGTCGTAGGTGATGATGCGAGCGAAGGCACCGAGGGTGGAAGCAATGTCATCACAGGCATCCCTACTAAATTTGTCTCCGCGGCTTTTGGTTGTGAGTTGCAGGTATACCACGATGGCACTGCCTGTTCGGTGCTTGGACGTCTCATTCACCCGTTCCAGCAAAAAATTGACATTTGACGGGTGATATCGGGGCAAATCTACGGCTTGTAACGCTTGAGGTAGCACCTCGTTCAGCTTCAAGTCCTCACCAGGACGAATAGAAATATCAAGAGGAAGCACCCTTTTGCCGTTCTTCACATGCTCACACATGAGATTGTTCAGCATGGTTGATTTCCCAATGCCTTGGGAACCACTGACTACCAAGAAGGAAGGGGTGCTCAAAGCTTCACCTTGAGGTGAATTGATGAAGTCCTTGATGTATTCCTCCTCGAGAGGCCGTGCAGGGGCGGGCTCTTTCCTTTTCAGCCTTTGCCCAGCCTTCCTCACTGCCCTGTCCATGAAGAAGCCAGGAAGGAAACTTTGAATGAGAGCTTGGAGAACCAGCACTACAACGCTCCCTGTGCTCAACAACGTCCAACCAGTTTTAACGGTCTGCGCCGGAAAAGCCCTTGCGGGCTGTGTTCGTGCATGACCGCTTGAAAGAACGAACCGGCCTGGCACAAGCCCAACCTGCCTCACAAAGATGCATCTGCGGAATGTCGAAGGAAAGGGACAATACATCGGTTCAGTCAATTTGTCCCAAACTGGCTTTGGTATTGAAGGATGCTTGATATGCAAAACCAAACAGGAACCACAGCGCCTAACCTCAATCAATACATGAATTTGAAGCAAATCATTCGACATCTTTGAACAACAGCTTGGTAGCGTTTGAACCTGAAGCTACACATAGAAACTCTGACCACCTCAACAATTATCCCCTTCATTCAATCCAAACAATGAAGTGAAAGTTAAGGGGAAATAATCCCCAGAACCCCCCACAGGAAAAAACATCAAAACCAACGAACACACATTGAACGCCAACATAAAATCATAACACCCAAACATTATTACAACAACCCCAAGAAAACATTTAGCAAGATAATCAAAAAGAAACAGTCAAACATGTCAGATTACAAGATTGAACAAAAACATAACAGCCTCCCACCTAACCTCCAACCTCTCTTGTCCTAGGTTCCCCCTTTTACCATTCGTGTGTGTTTCCCATTTGCGCTAAATGTATTTGATCATATACTGCACAATTAATCCCATCCGACAAGGGTTAATTGTTGGTACAACTATTCTTCTTATTATTGTTATATATCATTGTAGACATTACATACCCACCATATACCCTTTATATATATGATATATATATATATATTAACATGGAACAAAACAGATGAAATAGAACATGGGTTGGTAACTAATATACATCATAAACATCATAAACATCATAAACACCATAAACATCATAAACATCATAAACATATACATCACATATACATCATAAACATATACATCACATATACATCAACCTTTGGTAAAATCACCCGTTTTCTTCCTGAAATCCATCAGTTTTTTACAAAGGGCACTGTCCATGGACATCCCCGCAGATCTTCAGCGGAACGCCCAGCTCCAGGAGGATGGGCCTCAGTTATTTTGGTAACGCTGGCGATCTATAAAACTATATAGATATATAGATATAGCAGATAAATCGCACATAAATATATATATATATATACATAATATATATATATTATACTAGTATATATATATTTATTATATAATATAATATAATATTATATATATATATGAAGATATCAAACCGTCTTTTGCTAGACCAACAACAAAGCTCTTTACAGCATCCCATTTTTGGGAGACCAGGACATTTGATCTTGCTTTGAGGTCTATTTACATATACGTTGCATACATACCAATCTACATGGCTCCATGCATATCTACTACCTGTAAAGAAACGTCTCTTGAGAAAAAAAAAACAAGCACCGGAAAAAAAGATGGACGATGGTATCATTCAATTAACATGCAGTTCTTCATTCAATAGTAAATTATGCTTTTTCTGCAACTTTTTGAGGTTACTGTACCACATAAATCCATGCCATCTTCATCTCAGCGGCTGCTCCATGAAGACCTCCCTGGAAAGGAAGCCTTGGTTACTTGTGATCGATGGAAGCCTTGGGTTCTCATCTGGTTGCTGATCATTGATCTTTTACGATGTGTGTCAAAAATGGTGGATGTTCCCACTTAGATTATAGGAAATGTCAATTTCCCTGTCGAAATAGCCACTTTATGCATCCACCATTTCGACAAAACATGACAACACTTTGATATCCGGGTAGTGTGGCTGGCATAATTTTCTCGTTGATGGAAACAAAACAAACAAGGACCACCCAGCTGGAGAGAATGTCCAACGTCTCGTTGGATAAAAATCTTTCTGCTTCAGCCAAGCCAATGACAAATGGGGTTCATTCAAGAAATCAAGCGATGAATATCGATGAATCCAACCAATTCAATATTGTTGACCTTTGAATCTTAGATGCCCTTCTAAAGAATAACAAACACTTTCCCACTGGGTACGCAGCAGGACATCGACCTACCAAAGCAAGGTTTACATGGTAAAACTTTACCAACACTGACTTTGGGCTATAGATGAGTACCTGCAATATGTACCCAACTTTTACCGGTGTCAAGAATTGCAAGCCGAAGCAATTCCCAACAACAAAGAACAACCATATTGTAGTTGTGTTTATTGTTTATGCTGTAACCATTATAATATCAACCTTACATTATAATCATTACAATGTGTAGCAAGTTTGACCAAAAGCCATAGAAAACACACAAACACTTCATTGATGCGACTTTGAATTCCCAACTTGTCAGACTTTGACCAAAGCCCAACTCATGGCAGGATCGTCATGTTACTTTGGAGGATGACACCTATATATACCTATATAATATGTGTGTTTTTAAATCTTCAATGTATCCCAATTGTATAGATGACTCTCCGGTATTTTCTCATTCAAAGTTTAAGTTGTTCATCCCAACATTCAATCCATCCAATATTTGTACAGATGATTCTCTCATATGATGTACTAGATTCCTAGATTGTCCATAGCTCATAGCTGATCATGATTCTCCCATCACTATTCAATATAGTCCATGTTGTATGTGTATATATACACGTGATTTTATATCTTATAATTGATTACAGTATCCCTATCATCTTCCATCCCAATATTCAATTCATCCCAATATGTGTATAGATGATTATCCTATACAATGTGGTTGACTACAGGTTGATACAGGTTGTATAGATGATTTTCCCATACTAATCTCCATTCCGCACAGTCGATTTTAAATCCTATAGATTGACTACAGTATCCAATCAATTTCCATACACATCTCTAAGATATCAACATCAACTATAATTCAAGAAAATCATAATAGTGGTATAATTCATGTGGTTTCTGGGGATTCTTTTCTTAAACATTCATATCTGGGTAAATTATAATAATTCACTAACCTGAATTAAGGCCATTTGGGGATCATTTCCCTTACTAACCATGATTTCCAGTGAGGTCGTAGTGAGGTCGTTGTAATTTACCCAGATTAATGTGGTTTCTGGGAATTCTTTTCTTAAACATTCATATTCACATCTTATAGGGATCCAGTGTGTGGCCCATCCCATCCCATCCCGATCTCCGATCTGTGGCCCAGTGGCATAGCGCACTGATTTCCTGCTCCGTGAGCTGCACCAACTTCGAAGGCCTGGTGTGTCGCACCTGCGGCTTTTTTTAGCGGTGAACAACAAGGGGATTAAGAATGGTTCGTATACATAGTAATGATTTAGTAATGGTTAATGCCTAGTAATGCTAGTGTAATAGTAATGATGAGTATAATAGTATATAATGGTTAGTAATGGTTAGTAATGGTTAGTAGTGGTTAGTAATGGTTAGTATAATAATCTCATTCTTAATGGTTAGTACCAACATTGATGGGGGATTAAGAACGGTTAGTACAATTTACCACTATGTAATGGTTAATGATGTTAATACTGGGATTTTATAGTGGTTACTAGTAGTATACCATGGTTCATTTCGTGGTTGGATACTAGTATCCACATGGTATACTACTAATATTGACCATGGTATACTATATTATCATATATTATCCACATTATTAACCATTATTATACCATGGTTATTAGTATAGTCTGGGTAAATTATAATATTTCACTAACCTGAATTAAGGCCATTTGGGGATGATTTCCCTTACTAACCATGATTTCCAGTGAGGTCGTAGTGAGGTTGTTATAATTTACCCAGGTATAGTGGTTAATAATGGTTAATAATGGTTAATAATGGTTAATAAGGGGGATACCTTGGTTAGTCATCAAACGTGGCTGGACAATCATCAGCCCAAAAATGGGGATCCCCCATGAGATTCTTCAAATGTTACCAGCTGTGGCGCCTGAAAAACATCAGTCTTTATATATACATATATATGTATAATATATATATAATTATATATATATATATATATATCTGGCATCTGGGTAAATTATCATATTTCAATATATATATATAACCTGAATTAAAGCCGGCCATTTGGGGATGATGTCCCTTATTAACCATGATTCCAGTGTGGGGGCAGTGAGGTCGTTGTAATTTACCCAGATATATACGTGGATATTGATATATATATAATATCAATATAATGTCACCTATGGTTCTTGATCGAACCAGTCAATGTTTACCTCATTTACCAAAAAAGAACGATGTGTGTCGGGGAAATGTCATTTTGGCTGTTGAAATTCCCATTCGGGGCCAGTTTTATTGGTTACACATCCCATTAAATCACCCATTGTTTAAATCCAATTAAATCACCCATTGTTACAAGTTAAATCCCATTGAATATCCCAGTGTAGGTTAAGTCCCATTAACTCACCAAGGTTTCTTTGTTTATAAAGTTTATAGATTAACCCCGTTGAATCGTGCGCCTTAATACGTCAAATCTCATTAAATCACCCATTGTTATAAGTTAAATCCCTATGTTCATCGCTATTCCCAGGGCCATCAGACCGCCAGCTTTGCCAGGTCTGCCAGGCCTCTAAGAGCTGTCCTAAGATGTGGTCGACATCCAGAGCCTCGAGGCAAATGGAGGTTTCCTGAAATAGGGCTACCCCCAAATGATCCATTTATAGATGGGATTTTCCATGATTTTCCATCCAGAAATTTGGGGGTACCACCATTTATTGGAAGCCCCTATAGATGGATTTTATGGATATCTATAGGTGTTTTTGCAATGTTCTTTCTCTGATCAGATGTTTTGATCGAATTTGCTAAGCCATCTCTTGACCTTCTCTGATTTTAGTTGTTGTGCCGTGTGACTGATTACAATTCATATTGGATTCATAGTGATCTCGGCAATCTGAAACCCAACTCCACTGGTCCACCATCCTTGCATCTCAGAATATTCCCTTTCCCATACTATTAAACACGCCCAGAAACCATTGTTTAATAGGTGAATTACGGTGAATTACGCATATTTGGGACCATTTAGGGTGTATCTAATCTTAGGAGGATGGGATGTCTTGATGAACATTCCTTAAGTAGTGGACCCTAGGAAACGGCTGCACATCAAAGATTCAGGGACTGCCAAGCTTTTGCAAATTGGGAAGTCTCCAGCAAATGCAGTGATGATGTGTCTGTGTGTGTTTCAAATTTTGACCTGTAGATACCCTCTGGTAATTTAACATAGCTATTGTAAATGGCCATTTATAGTGGATTTACCCATTAAAAATGGTGATTTTCCATAGTTATGTTAGTTTACCAGAGGATAAATTGCAACATGCTACATCCGTAGTTGATTGTATTCATCCGTAGTTTCAACCCCAACTGGAAACCCTTTTTGGTCATTGCAGGCCATTTCATCCCAGGTAGGCGATGGGGACAACCACACATCATGTGAATCATGTCTATCATGTCTGATTATGTCTGTAAATATCTGCATTGTTGCTGTTTACACCTCAATTACCCTCTGGTAATTTAACATAGCTATGGAAAACCACCATTTTTAGTGGGAAAACTCACTATGAATGGCCATGTTCAATAGCTATGTTAAATTACCAGAGGGTAGTGATTGTTGAATGCCGAGTTCTTCTTTGGTGGCCCCACCTCAATAGAAAAAATCATGATTTCATGGCCACAAGTGTTGCGGAGGACTCCCAGGACCCCTCCTCCATTGAGCGGCACGGCGCAGCCTTAGGGGGTAATGTAGCACGACCAGGACGATTCACACATATATTCATATATCTGGGTAAATTATAATAATTCACCAACCTGAATTAAGGCCATTTGGGGATGATTTCCCGAATCCTAACCATGATTCCAGTGAGGGAGAACAGTGAGGTCGTTATAATTTACCCAGATATATTGATTCTGTTCCAAACAAAAATGGTCGTTGGTTTAGTTAGTTGCTAGTCAATTGAGACCATCATCCCAGATATATATATATATATATATATCCAGATATTGCTATTGCAAACACCGTGCCCCCATGAATCAGTCGCTGATGGAAAACATGTCGGGGGAAAACTGGCCAGGATTCCATGATGAATTGATGTTCATGTCGCTGACGTTTATCTGGTCTCAAGTTTCTGGTGGCTGGTTGCAACCAATACCCAAACATCCCAAAGCTTGCTATTTACTCTCTGGTAAACTAACATAGCTATTGAACATGGCCATTTATTGTGAGTTTTCCCATGAAACATGGTGGTTTTCCATAGTTATGTTAGTTTACCAGAGGGTAATCGTCATGCCAGAGAAGGAACAATCCAAAGATATCCAAAGTATCTTAAACCACCAACGGAGACCAACCGTTTGTAAGACCACTACCACCACAATTGACCTGTTTATCAGACTACCCCCAGTCCCCATCTGTGGTGACGAAGAAACATATTCCCAGGAAGCTACCATCTTTTCTTGTAGGCTATTTATGCCTATTTTGATGATATAAACTTTCGCCTGAGCTTTAGCCAGTATTTCTCCACTGGTCAAGTATCAAGCATCCCTTTTAGAAAACACAATTTCCGGGGTATACCCCACTTTCCAGACCCATCGAAATCATCATATCACAAAGATATTTCAATGAAATCCCCATGAGAATCCAATTTTCATTGGTCAAACCCCCAAGCTTTCCATGGGCTTCGCTCATCCCCTAGAACCCACCTACCCCCCTACCCTCCGCACTCCGCAACCAGAGAACGCCGGCATCAGCGGCGCTGGGACGGCATCAGGGCTGATGGGTGGGGTCGATGGGATGGACGGCTGGCTTGGCCCGAAAGGCCAGCGGGGGATGACCATGAAATCCTTGGGGCAATTCTTGGTTTCATCGTGGTTTCTGCTCTGGAACCTAAGAATTACATAGAATTAATTACTGTATATGGGGATGGGTCAAAACCTTGTACCCCTGGTGAACCTCAAAATAGCTGGTAAATGGATGTTCATCACCCTAAAAATGGTACTTATAGGATCTTATAGGTATTGATCCATAGCCATATAGAAGTCCCAAAACTGGTCTTTTAAGATACGGGTGGCTTCTGGTGATGATTTTTCTGTGAAATCACCAGACCTGATGAATGTTCGGTTGTCATTGTTGGGCTTGAACTGTTGGCTTGGTCACTTGGTTGGGGACCGAAAAGACATGGATTATATATGATAGAAAACATTCGCTGCGGTAGTGACCAAAGGTTTCGATGTGGTTCAGTATTATTCAATAAGCTACCACTGAACAACCTGATGTATATTTACCGTCTTCTGTTAAGTAGAAGAGTTCTCATGAGTTCTCCACTTATTGCATGGCCCACCCAGATCGCGACAATATTTCTTCGTGCTTGTAGAGGGGTCTATTCTGACTCAAAAGAGTCATGAAAACAATCGGTCTATTGGTACTATAACTATAACCATAACCCCAAAAAATGACCTATGAACAGGAGTGTTTTTAATAGCTGAACCGATTTTCCAGTTTTCATGATTCTCCTTTTCTACATGGCAAGCTGGTCGGCTGGTCACAGGACTCACTGCTTGTCTGACTCAACCTCAGATCAGCTGTGGATGCATCAGGCACATGCCAGGCTCTTCTGCCATGTTTCAAGAGAACGGATCTTGATACTTCGCCTGATTCCTAGTTTTCAAGGCATCCCCATCCCCAGAAATAAAAAGGTCATCGGGGATCCATAATCCCAAGATATCCCAAGGTGGAAGCGCCACATTCCAGGCGTCCGTCATCCTGCACTTTGGCAGGACTATACTGGTGGTCATCACCAGGCCGGCTGGTTGAACTCCATCAGGATAATGGTTCAGAGATACCAGTGGCCCCATGGAAATAATGGGAATCCCAGGATTTTTAACAGCTTGGAGTCAGGGCAAAACTCCTTCATAAGCTCCTCCAAAATAGCTCTCCGGCACCGAAATATCTCCTCAAAATGAACCTCTGCAGATGCACCACATATCCACCACGTCAGTCACGGTCCGTCTTGGCCCGTTTCACGTTCTGCTCCTCCGCCTCCTCACTGTCTGAGCTGTACTGTACCAAAGCCCCAGAGGCCCCAGCTTTGGACTCGACCTCTGCTGCAGCTTTGGCAGCTTTGGCATCTTTGCTCTTGATCTGAATCTTCGCCCCAAGGGCTCCCAATCCTTTCTCCTTGGCCTTGGCAGCTGGTGGTGCCTTGCTGCTTTTCGTCGTGGACCCGGAGCTGGATTCCGCCTTGAGCCGCGCGAACATCTGGCTCTCAGATTCGACTTCCGCCTTCCTTGGGCCGATGGCATAGAATTTTTCATACAAACCCAGGTCCAGAGCCGTGTTCCTCTTGTTGCGGGCATCCTGATCATAGTCGATTTTCAGACCTGTTGGTTTCAACATAGTCTGCACCTTGAAAATAGATGAAGCTATAGGTAACAAAAAATAGAACCTATTATATAGTCTGCTCCCAGAGCAGGAAAAAGAACAAAAAAAACATCTGAAACATCCATTTCAACATTTTCATCCCAGAAACCTTCATCCACAGGTTCCCACTTCCATCCTTGATGCGCCTGCAGGGCCCTAGTGGCGTGTTCGATGCTGTCGTAATCCACGAAGACCATCCGTTTGGACTTGTGTCCCACCGGGCGGCACTGCAGAAAGCCCTCGTCGAACTCGAAGACCGACTGCACCGCATCTGAGGATTCGGCATCGGGGATGCCTTCGCTGATGCCAATGGCCATGGAAAAACCATGAAAAACCCTGGAGACTATGGGAAACTATGGAAAACCAGGGCAAAAACCATGGGAAACTATGGAACAGTACTGATTAAACCTTGATGAAAACAAGTTACGGCTGTTTCAAATTTGTGAACTTGTGGGGAACGTGATGATCCAAACCATTTGTGGCTGTGGTCATTAAATAATAGGAAAAGGATGATGAGCACCACTTATCGTCGTGAGATCAGGGTTTCAACATTTGCCAGTTATGGCAATATCAAACTATGATCAAAACCACTCATGGCCATCAAATTGTAAGGGGAAAATCACACTTTCTCAACTATGAGATGCATTGGGAAGCTGTTTCTTTCCCAGTTTTTTCCTTCAAATTTCAGGACAAACCCCGCCTGTGACGTAGAGGGTGTAAGATGGTTTGGTGTAGGTCCTTTGACCATTTCCGGCCGCAAAGCCGCCAAATCTGTCTTGATACTTGGATCCAAAAGGATTCACATCTACCCCGAAGCGATGCAACCCGGACATCGCGCTTCGCTCCGTCACACTTCTGCTGAAAAACAAACACTTGGGAAAAAAAACGGTTGTATCATGGTTGTTCGTAGCTCTTTATGTTGTTTGTTCTGATGACAAATTATAAAACAAAACGCTACAAATGGATAGAACATCCGCCTTTCCTCAGTGAAAACATGACTAAGATTGACTAAGTATCTTTCCAAAGTTTGTCTGCTGAGCTGACAAGGCCTAAGTCATATACAAACAGTTGACATGTTTCATGTTTGCAACTGCCATTCAGTTACCGTTGCACTTACGTCCCATTCAGTGCCAGGTACCAGGCCTTGCCGGCCCCAGACCTCAGGGAATCCCATCCCAGGAAGATCCCTACGAAATCCCAGGGTTCTGGGTGGGTCTATAGGGGGGAAATGGATTGATAAAACACTTGTTGGATAGCCCTGGATAGGCTTGGAGTATCTTGGAGTGTTGCGACAGCGTGCAGATGCGTGCAGCATCTGCCGATCATCTGCTATGGTTTTGCTGCTTGGCTGCATGGCTGCATCACAATCCACTCCTCTGCTTGGAAGTTTGTTCCACACCTGCAGATTCAAAAAATATAACAATTGGTGTGTATATATTTATATATCAAATAACAAATACCCACCAATAGAATAGGGACAAGACTTGAATATTGGATACAATGTGTTTTGTGTCAGACTTCCTTCTGGCCTCCTTGGGCCCCCAAACAGCCCTTCATTGCTTTCTCCATGGCCAGCCGCCTTGGTTCCACTCATTTCTGGTAACATTGGGTAGTGTTTATTGTTTATTAATGTATACTAATGTTGATTATATATAAAATATAATATTTATAATATATATATATATATTATATATAAATAACATATTTGTGTAAACATCATCTCAACATATGATTCGCATTCATGAACATTCATAGTGTTACTGTTGGGTGAAAGCACACTCCACGAAGTTACTGAACGATACTGTACCTGTACCCTCCGAAGGCGTGGCAAACTGGTTTCAGATCCACCTTTCCCAGGGCCGGCTTGGGGGAAAAGATTCCATGGGTTTCTCTGCAAGAAGGGTACCACCCATTCTCAAAGATTTCATCATGTCTTCCCATGAAAAAGGCTATTCATATTGGGATATCCCCTATTTTTGGCAAAAAACAAAGCATATGATGTATATTCAATACTGTACCCTTTGGTTATGACTAACATAGCCATGCTATAGATGGCCCATTTATAAATGGTTTACCTATTAAAAATGGGTGGATCTTTCCATAGCGAACTGTTAGTCATAACCAGATGGTAATATCCCCTTGACATCCCTTGTGCCATCAGGCCCCTGCTGGTGTCGCAGTCTCACCTCCGACAGTTGCGCCGAGTTGGGGCAGGCGGCAGCCCGGGAATTCATCACAAACAAGATCGGTTTCTTATCCTGCAAGCTTAAATCTGTTGGTGGTTCAGTTCATCAAACTATGTTCAGTTGATCTTTTGATAAAAACCCCACTTCACATCCCACTTCTTGACTTATCCGACTTATCCGACTAAACCTGGAAGTTTCTCGCAGAATTCCAACATCCAGCGGTGAATCATCCAGCTTTCCCGTCGGATGATACCGGAAGTTTGTGAATTTTTTGGTCACAACCCCCTGGGTCACTACAAGCGTATATCTGACATATGTATATATGAGCAGGGACCCCCACACTCCCCCCCAGCCAGATGGTTCCCCCCCCCCTGTGGCAGGGGAGGGGGGGTTTTCTCAGCAGCCAAGCCGATTGTTGCTGGAGGTATGTGTGGTGTGTATATATATATATATATTTATAAACATATATATATATAATATGTAAGATATAAATAGAATATATGCATTATATATATATTTATAATATATATATATATATATTTGATATATTATATATATATTGAACATATATATATATATATCGTATACGTGGATTTTGATAGAATATAGATAGTATAAACCACATGTACTGTATCCACAGTAGATGTAATATATACAATATAGGTAAATATGTTCGTTGAATAAATTTTACATAGTATATGTGGTATATTGAATATCGACAGCAATACACGCTGTATATCTAGAGTTTATGTATATATATATATATGTATATATATATGCATTTATATACATGTACATATATATATATATGCATATATATATATGTACATATATATATATGCATATATATATATATGTACATATATATATGCATATATATATATGTACATATATATATATATATATACGTGTACAGTATGTACAATGGAAACGAAATATGTGATAGATACAAGATCAAGATATCAATATGTAGTATCTAGAATGTGCATATATATATATTTATTTATTGTTTTTCTACTGTACATATGTCTAGGTTTGCATAGGTAAGCTTTGCGTAATCCATAGGTAGCAAATATATGTTGTAAACCAGGTGCGAGGCACGCTATAGGCGGTTCGAAAAAAAGGTTATGATAGAAATATACAGGTAGACAAGGTCCGTTGACGAGGTCGTGGCTCTCAAGTGCTGCAAATAACGTAGAGATGCGAGGTTGGAGGGGTGGAAAGGGGAATATATATATATATATATATGTGTATATGCGTATGTATATGTGCAAATAACATGCAAATACTAGGTTTTGGGGGGGTGGGGGGGGTTAGGAGTGGGGGGGGATACCATTGGGGGGGGGGGTGGGGGTCCGGGGACCAGGCTCATATATATATATATATATCATAGATTGGGAATGATTGGAACATAATCATTAAAACCACATAAAAACCACCTATTTCCATGTATTTAGATTAAGTGTATAATTTTTCATCAGCCTGAAATAAGGCAATCTGGGGATTCCCGTTACTAACCACAATTTACACGTCACAGTGAGGTCGTCATATATTGTGTGATCCAGATATACAAACCATATCGGTACATTGTTGGTACATATGTCAGTATATCTCTATTACGGTCGGTTTAACCCCGATATTTTTCCTGCTTAGGAATAATATGGATTAATACATATCATATCTATATAAGTAGCATAGTCCAAGATGCTAGTACACATATCATAAATTGATATTACCCTCTGGTTATGACTAACATAGCCATGGTATAGATGGCCCATTTATAGATGGTTTACCTATTAGAAATGGTGATTTTCCATGGCTATGTTAAATAACCAGATGGTAATCTTTACACAACGATTCAGCATAACAATCTGTCCAATGACAAAGCCTCCACGGTCCTCGCGACCACCTTAGCAGCAGTCCAGGTCACTACGCGATTTCGCCTGTTTGTAGGTGGATATATGATATATGGAGGTTTCCTAAAATGGAGGTACCATGGGGTACCCCTAAATCAACAATTTTAGTGGGATTTTCCATTATGAACCATCCATTTTGGGGTACCACCATTTATGGAAACCCCATATATGTATAATGTGTATGTATGTATGTATGTATGTATGTATGTATGTATGTATGTATGTATGTATGTATGTATGTGTGTATGTATGTATGTATGTATGTACGTAGGTATGTATGTATGTATGTATGTATGTTTGTATGTATGTATGTATGTATGTATGTATGTATGTATGTATGTATGTATACATACATATCAACCTGGAGTTAATGATGTTGATAGCATATGGTAAAGTCAAAACAAACATAGTCACTAAAATGGGAAGAGGTTTGAACAGCAAAACATATTCTATATATTCTATCAACTTCAGGATGAATGTATGTGTGTATATATATATATAGCAGCCACCCCAGAAGAAAAGATATCTATTTTTTTAGGGGCCCCCATAAATGGGATATTCAGATGGGACATGTTCTAGAGATGGATAGAAATGGGATTTCTAGCCCGGCAATAACTGGTTGGTGGTGTCAAACCGTACCAACATTTGTAGTCAGTGGGATCATGAGTAAGAAGGGATGGGCAACAGCTAGTATTCATATTGAGGAATTGACAATAGTACTATAAGGTATCACATGTTGAATATGTGTGACTCAACAATTGACAAAGACATGACATTTTTTATGGGTTTGAGATCCATGGGAGCATGACATAAACATGGATCATACCTATAGCAAACACGGGGATTCCTACAGGAAAGACACATCATGTGGTCAGAAAAGAACATGTTTTGTTGGAGGATAGTCTTCCTTCTCTCACCAGCAGTTGGGGATAAACATGCACGGATGTTGATTGCAATCAGATGAGCCATCATTTCTAACTATACGGATTTGTCTGAAAAACAAAAACCTAAATCAATCTACTGCTTCATCATAACTTAAATGGTGTTAATTGAGACTATGCACCATTTTCAAAGAAGCCCATATTGCAAGAAAGAGGGAATGACGATCTCAGCCATGGTCATATCCTCACGTCCAGGCACTGGACCATCAACTCCCTTTTGGATGGTTATGACTTGGGGATGGTTGTATGGCATTGGTTTTACATGGTTTTACCACATTAGTAACCATGAGTCAAATTATTATCGATTATGGTCCCACTGTATGTGATCATATCTTGGAGTCTTGGAGCCATGCCGTGCCCAACTCGTCTTGGTAACAGCATTAATTTCAAAACGATTGGATGTGGTTGGTATCTGGTACACTAACATAGACCCTGAAAACCACCCATTCTTAGTGGAAACTCATCTTCCAACCCCAATCTGCCAGGGTCTATCTTGATGGCGGTTCAGCTGTTACATCCCAGCGTCACTTGAAATAAGGTCACGAGCGCTTGTCTATTGACAGCTGCTTGACCGTATCACAAGGGCTGCATGTCAGGCTCTTGTCTCAAATTGTCAAAGTTTCACAATGTTTTACGAATCACAACTGGGGAGAAGTGGGGGTTTCCTAAAATGGGGGTACCCCCAAATCATCCACTGTTGTTTGGGATTGTCCATTCTTAACCATCCAGCCATTGGGGTACCCCCATGACTGTGGAAACACCCAAAGTGGTATTCAGAAAAATTCACCCTGCCTATTCCGAAATTCACATCTCCAACATGACTATTTATTGACTCTGTTGTGTTGTTCATCTGTTAAGGTATTTGTTTAAGAAATGGAGGTTCTGCGCGGCTATGTCCTACAGCTGTGCATTTTGACCATTCGAACAAGCACCTAAGCAGTCTTGAAGAGGTCTCTTCTCCAGAAGAACAACATTTATACTTATATTTATACGGCATATAAACCTATGTGTGTGACCAGAACTGGTCGAACATGATAGAAACTAGCCATCAAATGGAGTGGGGTATCCCTCCTGGTATCGTTTACATCTTGAGACGAACCCCTATATATAGTTCCATAGGTGATCAACAGTTTCATAGGCATCATGGGTATCCAACCGTTAAGTTGCAACAAAAAGAATCGCCTGCCCTTGGTATCTCCATGCCGAAAACCGGGCGCCTGCCAGCTTCAACTGTACACACCCACTGCGCGTTGCGTGAAGCGGAACTGCAGGCGCTCAGCCAACGACAACCCAAAACGACCGCTGCGGCGCAAAAACAACTCTCAGAGTTGTAAACGATGAAGCCCGCTCTCAAAGGCATGGAGTGTCTTGACAATTCATATGTACAGGATATGTATGCTTATTAAAAATGTGCAGATGCATAATTACATATATATATGTGCATGTATATGTACATATTCATGATATTCCCATCATTCTGGCAATTGAATTAGACTAAAAGAACATGCATGACAAATGCATGACATACATATTCGGCATACTCTGACGGCCTTCAGGATCAAACAGGATACCGAAGGGATATAAGTCTAATATAAGTTAGGCGGGTCTCTCTGTAACCACAATGATGTGGTTAAGACATGTTAAGACCACCAGTAGTAAAGTTATGCTAAAACGGGGCATCTAAGAATTGGAGACCTGAAATCTACTAGTAGCTTCCCCGATAAAGCAAAACGGTCTTACCGGCGATGCGAAATGATTCGAATGGTTCCCAGCCCGTGAATCTGTACAAATCTTCGAACTGCAACTTACAACTAAACAGTTTATCAAACTAAGGCGTTCTTTCAAACTATTTCTTTTTACACCCTTTACACTCAGTTCACTGTTCACTTCAATGTGGACTTGCTATGTAGACTCACTTCGCTACTCGCATTCAGCGAAGCCATGACAGCATCCCTGCTTTTTTGCAGTGCCATCTGAGATGCACGGGCTCTGGCGACACATCTTGAAAGAACCACATGCTTCCTGGCGGTTGCAGGTCTGCATCCCTGCCAGAAGCATTTGGACCCAACGAATCGATGAAATCAACGCGACTTATTTATGGTATACTGCTGTTGTGCTTGTCTATTATATATATAATACATGATACTATAGTAATACTATGTACATGAATTATATACATGACTGTCACATGATTAGGCTGATGTTTGTATCACATGAATAGGCAAAAATAGGCAAAACAGTGGAAATGATGTTTCGCATCATCATGGATTTTCATTGGTTATCAACGAAGATCCTCCAGTTGTGGACTGATACAGTCAACAGGCTGGCCCGAGCAACATACTACTCTTCTTACCTGCCGAAGTAAGGAAGTGTTGGGCAAACGTAAAAAGGACGAGCAATTACATGTATTCATGTCAATTTAGGAAGGCCATGGAATTTCCATCGACGATTTTTCGTACTCCTGGCTACTGTTCATTGGTTTTCCATTGCTGCCTATCTCTCCCTCTCCAGCTTGACCGTGCAAACATGTACCGTTGGTTCTGGTCCCAGCGCAACCACTTCAATATGTGAAAAGGAAGCGCTTCCAATTGCTGTGGGTGACCCACCCACAACAATTGGAAGCGGTTGCAGTAGGGCAGCATCCTGCTTCGGGAACTTACTCATACGGTAGAATTACATACTATAAGTGTTCAGTCTGTTGCACATTTCTTTTCTGTGACACAACTGGGTCTGCATGTGGTAGAACGATCTACAGTCTCCTAAAGTCGCGTGGGGGAAGCAGCTGCGGACCGCAAATGCTTCACCCACACGGACCGAATTCCCAGCCATAGTGGGGGCTGAAAAAATACAGCTACGTCATGGAGGGGGCTCCGTGAGACAGCTGGAGGCCCCATGGCGGGATCATGCAATGGATGAAAGCACGAGGCTAATTACATCCAATCATGTGCTAAACCCAATCATATCCAATCATCACTTTGCGTCCATGTCATGTCAAGAGATTTCTATCCCTATCTGGAGTCAGGTTGGATCTTATTATTGGGTTTACCACAAAAACTGAAAAATTGTCTCCTTTAAGCGCCCAAGTCACGAAGAGGGAAAGCTTAAAAACGCGGAACCACAGCCATGCGGCACGGCTTGGAATTGCAGATCTAATATGTTTTCTGACCATCCGAAGCACGATTTAAGCCGTGTTGCGGCAGTGGTTTTCTATGGGATTTCATGATATTTCAACAATATTGTATTATAATTATTATAGAATCTTGTGGATAACATTGGATAACCATCCAGAACACGATTTGTTGACCCCAGTTTCTCGGATGGCCAGAACTAGGCAGCTGCCTTCAAGCAGATGAGGTCTGCAGTTTTCCACGAAAACCGGAGCCCGGCTCACTCGCCCAGCGGCTTCAGATTCATACTGGCACGCCTTTTTGCCAGGGAACTGGAGATTCCTGCAGCAGATTGGATGATTGTTTGAAGGCCATTTCGTATTCTTGATTCCATCAATACTACTGTGATCCCACTGTTAGGTCTGCTGACTGATTATATATATATATATATATATGTGTATAATAATATATATATACTGTAATATATTTACTGTTATATTATGTTATATTATGTTATATTTACCTGGACCATTTAAGTACCCAAAAAAATGGTCAAAGTACTGGATTTTATGAGGTAACATACTATGTTAATGGGTACTTGAAGGTCACCCACAATTATATACATACATTTACCCCCAAAATGCACACAACTATATTTTATCATCCCCCATCTCAAACACCCATGGTAAATGGTCCCAAATACCCTCTGGTAATTTAGCATAGCTATTGAAATTTACCCATTTATAGTGGATTTACCCATGAAACATGATGATTCTCCATAGTTATCTTAGTCTACCAGAGGGTATGTGGTTTCATCCCATCTACCATAGTATCCCCATATCATCAACGTCCTGGCGTAACCATCTTCTTAGGCATCTTCTCAGTTGGCTCAGCAGCAGTTTGGCAACTTTCCTCGGCCAAAAAAATAGCGTGGCAATTCTCGCAGGTAAGATGGAAAAGGACCAATATTTGAAACAGCCAGGCAATACAGTATGCAAGTAAGTATCATAAATATACATATGACGGTTTGTCAAAATGTCTGTTCCCGGTTTTGTTGATAAATCGCAATTCCATGCGGCACCTCATGTTTGCCTTTTAAAAAACATGACCTACCTTGATGACGTGAAAACGTGGAAATTCTTCGTTACCTTTGGAAATCTTTCTAAAACCACAGGAATCGGCTAACGCACGTCGGTTTTCAGTCGCTGTCGCTGGTACTATCTCCTGAACTGTGTGTCTCTGTGTGTGTGCCTCTCTGAATGCAATATGCTTCTTGACATGCCTCCTGATCAACGCTGTTTCCTTACTGTAAGCTACCAAAGCGTGAACATGGCTGTGCCTCTGAATGGGCTGTGGGTGGACCGGGGCATGTATTTGCAATTTTCGCTAGCGCGTTGCTAGCGGGGATCTAGCGCGTAAAATACGTAAAAAAAAATCGAAAATTTGGGAATATGTGGAAACTGACAGACTTGTAAGAAAAGCTGGCAAGACATTCACGACATGGAGGCCATGGCTGTCAATCAAACCTAGCGCAAACCTAGCGGGTTTGCTAGCGCTGCCTTGCAGAATTGTTGAATTTAGTTGCGTGCCGCCTCATAACGAAGAGGAAAAAACAGTAGGCCCAGATGAATTATCAACAACCAATACTAAACTTCTAAACAACTATTTTTGACAAATGGTCATATGTATTTATATATATATATTCTAAATGAATATGTATGCACATATGGAGACGACTTAATCTGAGAACATGGATCATTTAGTGGGCATGGCAAAATTGAAGCCCCAGGAACCCGGCCTTAAGTTTGGACACTTTTGGATCTCCGAGCAGTAAGATATCCCAAGCTATCCTAATTTTTCCAAGTTGCAGTTTATTAAACTTTGAACCATCCCATTCTTGAGGCCGGATCTATAGCAGTTCAAAGTTGTATCCTTTTCAGCTCGGATCTATCTCTATTATATTATATATATATGATTATATATGGTGATTTGGATCTTACAATAAGGGGGAAGCCAAAACCAAAGCAATGGTTTCACAATGAACACATTGAGACATGGAATGACATGGATATATGTTTGCACGTTTTTGTTTCCCCCACTTTAAGACATGCCAGTTTACTCGTGGAGGAGGAGCAAACATAAATATAGTGTATGTATATCTATACGTGTGTATATATATATATATTATATATAGTATATATATATATTATATATAGTATATATATATTATTATATTATATTATATTATACTATATTATATTATATTATATTATGTTATATTATGTTATATTATATTATATATATTCACCATTATATATTCACCAGGATTCTTGACTCACAATCTCTGGCCACAACCCCCCAGCTTCGCGCACAACTTTGTTTTCCACCATGGCACTGGCACTGCATGGCAGTTTTGTCCAAAGTCTAAAACATTCAAAAACTGATCGAACCTGTATGTATGGCTTTGTCCAAAAATGAAACTGTACCTCAATTTAATGCCATCATATGCGATCAAACCATGGGGAAAATCCCACTGGATGTTCTGGGGTATCATTTCTTTGGACAAACCCATATTGCTCTAAATTTGCAGGGTCGCAAAAGGGCAAAAATGGTCAAGACTATTGCTGTTCACAGCTGTCTCAGCTAGTTTGGTGTCCAAAAATCGGGGACGGTTGTTCAGTAGGGTTGCATCAAAATAGCATCAACATGTGGTAGGGTTCTCCCCCATGGATGGTTTCGGACTCCTGCATCATCTCATATGATTCCCATTGATTCCCAATGTTTTTCTCATTTTGCCTGCAGAATGACCCTTTTGCAAATAGCCAAACCAAGGCAACAACTTTGCCACATGATCCAGCTCAGGTCCTCATTCGAGCGCTGAGCGCTCAGGCGCTCAAGACACACTGCAGTTGGAGGTCTCGGAGGGGTATGTCACACCAACTTGTTGGCGATAGATGTCCATGATCTTCATGATACTAAGGCTCTCGTCCAAGGTATATTCCTTAGTGTTGCTGTCCCAGGGGAAAGATCCTGTGGATCAAGTCCTGTCCAGAGTTCTTCCAAGTTGACCGGGTGCGTTGTTCTATCATGTTCTGATGAGTACAAGTCAGGCAGCCCGACATCAGTTACAGAAGTAACAGTATATACTATATGTATATGTAAGTCATCGTAAGTCTATGTTCTGCGAAACATACAGTGAAACCATGTGAAGACATGTTCATGCACCTGCCCATCCAATGGTCCAACCCCATGCCATTGAAGTGCAGGGGGCAGGGGAGTGCAGTAATTTCACTGACATCAGAGCAATACAGATGGGACCGGCCAACCCAGGCAATGAACAACTGGTGCTATGTGATGGTGTGTGTCTCACAATCTCTTCAGCTTCAAATCTTTGAAGGGCACTTTGAGCGTCAGGAGTAAATTGATGTTTATGAAATGGACTGACTACGACTCTCGACTTGGCACCTGGGCATGAAGCCGAGAGATGCCGAGCATCTGGGCATTCCAATAGGCCATCTCGGATGCATTTTTCCACTGCCTCAACTTGATACACCATCCCCTCAGAGTTGGGATAGTTCACGCTAAGTCCACGTTTCCTGGTTGGTCTCAATCCACCGAAAAAAAAAACAAATAGACAGACAGACCTACTTTTCAATGGGGATCATCTTCCCGTATGGGCCGAGGCGGAAAAGGGATGAAAAGGGTGGAAATTCAACAACCTTTCCAAAGTCATCAACCTGTTTCAGCTTTGGCAAAGGGAAGCTGAATTCTTCGTTCACGAACTTCCCTCGATCTGTGGAAGCTCTGGAAACGGTCATGCGCTCTGGGCAGTGCGCCTGCCCATGGATGCGGACATACCCTTTGTCGCACATGATGACACTGTTCTCAGGAGTGCAAGCGCGAATGGTGAACAACAAACTGGCAGAAGCAGTGTCTTTCCAGGTCAATGTCAAAGCTCCCTCGGCATCCACCCCCTGTGGTGTAAGGATGGCAGAGGATTTGATCTCTGGGATGCTGGTGCCAAAGGTCATAGTGGCCAACTGCACTACGTAAATGCCAATATCCAGCATAGCACCGCCTGCCTGTGCTGGGTCCAACAACCTATGGCTTGGATCTGTGGGTCCAACAAATCCGAAGTCGGCCTGCAGGCAGCGAGGGACCCCCAAAGTTCCACCCTTCAGAAGTTCGCGAAGTTTTCGGACGATGGGGAAGAAACGCGTCCACAGCGCTTCCATCAAAAACAGACCCTTCGACCTGAGGGAGTGGTCCAGGGAGGCCCAGAAAAAGACATGTAAAAAACTGGCAATTTTCAGGGTAAGATGATCCCGGTATATCCAGGTAGACAGACATAGAAAACTGAGTCAGAGTTTGATCCAGAATTGCATGGCTGGTCTTGCAGAAGATTTTTTTACCAAACAAATATGATAAATATGGTATGTTTATTTAAATTGTATCAAATTAAGTGTGTTCCCTTTCACCCATCCACAAATCCCTTTCTACGTCCTAACCCCCAAAGCCCAAAAAATCACCATAAACTTGCATCCTGATAATTTGGGGCCCCACCGCCAGATATGTTTTTCATTCGCAATGATTCATAATTATATATATATAATTATATATATATATATACGCATATATATATATACGCATATATATATACACATATATAATCATTTATATATACAGTATATATATATATGTATATATACACACATAGATCTTCCTGGTTTGAATCCTCATCAATCCAACATATCTTGTTCCTGTGGCTGTGTCCAAGTCACCTGGCCAAGTCCACGATTTCCTGCGCCTCCACAGCATTCACCGCCAGGGGCTTCTCACAGACCACGTGCTTTCCAGCGTTCAACGCCATCTTCGCATGTGGCAAATGCAAGGTATGGATGGTCCCCACATACACCACATCCACGTTGGGATCCTCGACAAGTTCCTGACATGAGCTGAGATACGTATATTTATATATTATATACAATATAATGTTTGTAGTAATTAATTAAACACCAAATTTCAACAAACACACCTCCATCCAACGTCCCAGTCCTGATAAGATCCATGGGCTTTCTCTACCTTCACCTCAGCGAAAAAGTTGACGCTGCTGACGCTGCTGATCCACGGGATTGGCTAATCTAACAGCTTTCCTCGTTGAGACTGCCGTTCATTGGCCAACCCCCCGATATCCCAAATGGTTGAAACTGAGTATCCCCTTTTTGGATCTTTTTGGTCAACCCACCTTGGATTCCCATATTTCCAATTGAACACCAACATCAGTTTTGTTATATATTCAGCAATTGGTGACGCTTCTATATGCAACAATCCAACACCTGGGATAAACGGGTTCTATCACGTCAAGAAATCCATCTCCGTCCTGTGGCTCCAAATATGTGTAGAATTTCCGGTCTTTGCAAATGTTGCGAATCGGGATCCCCTATTTTCTGACAAACCCAAATCATATCTGTTGGTTGTATATCGCTATCTGACAATTCATAAAAATCTATTAATCCCCATGGGTTGGGAACCTTCACGAAATCAAAAATGTCTTTTGATTAAAATCCTATTATATATAACCACAATATATTATGATGTAAATTGAACATCTATCAATCACATCCCGGATATTCCATCCAATATCACAATATCACCAGTACTATCCCATAAAATGGTATGTCCACACTGTCCACATTCCCCATACTTTTCCAGCTGTTTAATGAAATATATATAATGCAACCCAAAAAACAATGCCGAAATGTCTTTCCAGTTTATCAGTTTGTTATATAGATGATGTTTCCATATGTTTCCCTCATATGTTTTCCATCTTTTGCTTTTTCCCCATCATTTTACCCCGCAAAAAAAATCGCATCACCACCATGCCGTTCAACGCCGCGGCACCTTATCCGCCAATGCCTTGGCCTTGCTCAACGAGCTGGCGCCAATGGCCGTAATGTTGCCACCCGCCGTAACCACCCCACAGGCGAAATCGTTGCAGATGCCACCAGCGCCCAGGATGCCCCAGCGCACACGCTCCGGCATGGCGGCGGACCGTGTGCAAAACCACTATGACGTTGGGAATCTGTGGGGGAAAATTGGAAACGTCTTAAAGTGAATGTTCATTGGTTTGGATGGATTTATTAGATTTTTGAAGATGATGTGATGATTCAGGTCTCGACTTCGACTTCTATCCTATTATAAAAGAAGCAAAATGCTGGAACCACAAGCGACGACACTGCTGAATCTGCAAAAACAACGATATCCGCATCAAAATGGCCACCCCAAGCACCCCATTGTTGTGCAATCATCATGTGGACACATTCTTTACAGTCAATTTCCACACCATGGGATGGAATGTCTTGAGACAACGTGCAAATTATATATGTTGGGTATATTCCCGTTTAAAATTTTAGCACACACATACCTATTCACCCCCCACCGTACCACATAAATAGATCTCAATATCCCAGTTGAACGGTTGTTTGACTAAAACACTACTCTGAGTTAAATATTGTTTTAACATGTTATAACGCGCAGACAAAAAAACGTAGCATACTACTAACTAACATAGGGTACCGATGTCACATACGCCTCTACCCCCTTTAGATGCACTTGGCAATAGCGAATCAGAATTCACATCCAGTTAACATTTGCACCAAAACAAACCTTTCCAGTCCTGTCTTGGATGGGAAACATGAAAAGAACAATTGGGGTAGCGAGAGGGTGGGGTATAGAAAGGGAGAGCAACTTTATCATGAAAACAACATGAAACATGAAAGCCAGAATGAACAATAGATGAAACATGATGAGTTTCCCCTTGTTTAAACATGATCTATCCACAACTATCCAATTTTATGGGTCTATAAACCATCCATTTCTTGGATGACTTTGGATGACTTTGGGACTACTCCAGGCCCAGGAGCTGTACAGAATCTCTCGCCTCGGCTGTCTCCGAACAGCCATGGAGCAATGGAAAATCATGGAACATCACCGTTTTTCATAAGCAAAATATAAGTAAAATATAGGCCAGGTAAATCATCGAACTACTGTTTGATTCTCAGATGGCTCTAGAACTGGTTAGTAACGGTTAGTAACCACACTAATCCATTTATAGAGGGGAGTTACTACTCAGGGGGTTATGGCCAAGTAAACAAGTTGGACCAAGTAGCCATGGAAGGTTTACCATTCAGCCTACATTCAGCGGTTTTTGTCGTCGATGTCCACACCAAAAGTAACAACCATAAAACTGATCAATGTGATAAACGTCAGGTTGAACGGTCAATCTATCCACTCCAATTCAACATATGACCCAAAACTCCAAAACTGGCAGGGGATTTATTGAATCTGAGTTTTTTGGGTGAGGGATTCCTTTGAATCAACAACGCCGCGAGGGTGTTACGGTAATGTGGTACAGCTTCCAATAGGGATCAACCTGCATAGCCCTCACCATCACCCAGCCATTTCGGAAAAGAAACCCGCTGCGCCAGCGCTCACATCTGAGTACGCGCGATCATCACCACGAAACCTGGCGCAGAGTCGAAAAAGGGCTTCCCAGTGGAAAAAACGCCGTATGTACCCACCGCGAAACCTGGCGCAGAGTCGAAAAAGGGCTTCCCAGTGGAAAAAACGCCGTGTGTACCCATGGAGAATCCACATTCCCTAGGCCTATGCGCTGAATCCATTGACTCCTACTATGGGTTTTGCTACAGTAATATGCTACAAATCCTGTTTGAGAGCCAGCTCTACGCTCAGATTTGTGTTCAGCAAAAACATATTACAGTGGACCCTCAAACAAATCTTTGGAAAGAATATACAAACAGGGATCCCGTAACTAGTGGATGGGGATTCCACTCAGTTCAGGCTAAGTCCATTAAACTCTAACCCCCCCATCAACAACCATCATCTCCAGCCTCTGTCCCTTATTTGCACCCAAAATTCTGCTTTAATCCCCCGACCTGCAACGATGAGATTTCTGAGGGACTTTTTGATCGCTGCACTACGGAAAAATCCATCATATGGATCTGTCTGAAAATAAGATGCTCCAAAATCCAGGGGGTTCTCACTATCTCACCAGCTATTAAAAAATGGGGTATGGTTCTCTATTAAAAAATGGGGTATGGCTTGGTGGTGTCAAGTATGGGTCTTCCCTTTCAACATTCAAATAGCCATAGCCATACCCCATTTTTTAGACGCACCCATACTTGACACCACCAAGCTATAAGCAGTTTTGCAATAGTCATACGCTGAGCAACGGAATGCCCGGAATGCCAATCTGGTGCAGCGGTTCCGAAGGCGGTGCTGGTTTCGCAGGTTCAAAGAGAATGTCATCGACCTCTCCCTGCCGCGTCAATGAGGAGCGATTTGTTCAGGGACCAAAATGGCATGGCTAAGCCCTGTTTTGCATGGCTAGCCCTTCATTTTGGTAGGATGTTTATACCATGTTTCGATGCCTAGCTTCTGGCAATTCAACATGACAAACACATCGCGCTGGTGATGTGTAAAACTGCCGACATCCAGCTTTGGAGTCAGGCCGATGCGGAAGATAAAACTTGCCACGATGGTAAATGATATTCCCATATATTCCCCCGGTTAGTCATGAATGTGCTGAAATAAATATTGTTTCACTCACCCAAGTACCCTCTGGAAATTTAACATAGCTATTGAAAATAACCATTTATAGTGGATTTTCCCATTGAAAATGGTGATTTTCCATAGTTATGTTAGTTTACCAGAGGGTAAGAATTTCCAACCAAATGGACATTCCAACCTCGGAACCTCACTAGTAGACCTAGAGAACGTGATTCAGCAGAAGTGAATCCCCTGAATCAATATCTAGGATCCTGACCTGGAAAATCGATGAAAATTGTCAAATCATCTAAATATATACATAGTAGCTATTATTAAATATGGTATCCAACTATTAGATTTAATGTGGATACTACCTGTGGTTTAAAGATGTACAAAGTATAGTATCCACATTTGGCAAATGCTGCTGGATGACACGAGTGAGGTGTCGATCTAAATTTAATGCCGGATTGTTTTGACCTGAACTCCATACTGTATCACTTGCTATAGTGTTGTGTTCACCTTATTCTTGTCCAGTTTCAGGACCAGGAAATATATTAGAGCACCCCATTGCATAGAAAATAACGTTCATTGATCTGTTTGGTCATTCAGATCATGATTTTCATTAGTTGGGTTATGTGTTCTTTCCACTGTGTTCACACATTCAATGATGTTCATCAATTAGTGTCAATCATTGTCAGTCATGCAATCATGCATTGATTGCATTCATGTCCTCTTTCACTTCATTTCACTATGTGCATTCAATACGTTCATTCGTTCATGCATTCATTCATTCAATCAATCAATCAATTCATTCATTCAATTCATTCATTGTCCATTGTTTTCATTTCATTCATGTCATTTGTCTGATTTATGTCGTGCATTGAAGTCATTAGTATCAAAAAAATCATTCATGCCTGTAATAGTCATCCATATTCTACCTGCTCATTTGATTTCAATAATCTTTAATAATCTTTGAACATCCCCATATGGCTCATAAAATCCCAAGTTTATACCAATTCCCCATCAGTCCTCATGTTTTTGCTATTTGAATGTGTCTTGGAACAGCATCATCTTTACATCAATATATCGACATAGCGAGGTCTTCATCCACTCCCCAAGCATCTCCAGCCTTTGGGGTGTGCTCTGGGCTGAGGCTATTGCCGCTTAGAAGACTGTTGCCACTGACTGCGACGCCAGAGTCATTGGGCTAAACAAAGGCTGAAACCACAATGATAAAAAAATGGGAAAACAATGAGTATGAATCAGTTAAACTGCTAAACATTAGTGACTTTACTTGAGACTTACTGGTTGTTTTATACATACGTACAATTATATTCCTTGTTACCTTGTTCTTCATAGTTGTTGATGTTGTCTAGTTGTTAACTCGGGCATGTTCGGACATGTGTTCGACCAATCTAAAGCATAAATCAATTGGGGTTCCACATCTCAAGTAGGGATGGAACAGGAAAAACATGAAACATATGCTGAAGTAGCAATCAGTTTTGACCTGCTTTGCCACATTCAGCTCTAACAAGTTCACATTATGCTGTCCCGATTTTGGAAGGTTTTATGACAACAATATTGGCGATGGGATGGTTACCATGTAATAATATTTCACGCACTATGTGTGGCTGGATTGACATCTTGACAGGTCTTGACATCCAATGACATCCATAACTAGCAACTATGCTCATGTGAACACTAGCGGCTACAAGAGTCTTGGCCCACAGCCATAATGTTCGTTGAAAGCCTCATCCCAAAGCAACATGCTCGCCTGCTCTGGCTCTGGAGCCGCTACCTGCACTTCGCTATATCCACAATAAAGGCCATCAAGGAATATTCGTCAACTATACCATAGCCGAGAATCGCCCATGTTTAAATTGTAGAAAGTAGTCTTCCAATCCAGACTTCGAAGGGTCTACGTTAGTTGGAGGGAAGGTTGTACCCCTCTTCAAACTAGGTTTGTCCTTTTTTTTCCCTTTGTACCTGACATTTTGCAAGCGACGAATGGATGTGCACTAAAATATGTGTGTCGATCCACTCAAAAGGGAAACAAGTCATTGGGCCGTTTGCGCTCAAATGAGTTGAGATCACCCCATTTGCCAACACATCCACGAATTTAGCACGGTACAGAAGTAGCAACATCATTTCATATATATATAATATCTATATCTATATATATATACTATATATAATATTATATAATATATATATATATAATATAATATAATATATATATAATATTATATAATATATCTTCATTCCATTCCCACACTTAAGTACTTGCAAATTGGATCAAAAAGATTCCAAAGTCAACTGGGTTTCTGTCATGGCGCCCGGCCTGGCTCAAATGGCCACTGGAATGCTCGGGCAGGTGGCGCCGGCGCCTTCACAATGGAAAATTTCCCCAACGAAATGGAGGTTTATAGCTGGGAAATGCTGGGAACATCTATAAATCCACCATAAATTTCTAGGTTTTGAATGGGAGAATCATCTAGAAAAATCGAGGACTCCCCACTGCCATGTACGATTCCGTATGATTGGAAAATCATCCAACTAAACAAACAATGGATCTTTAAATGGAGGATTATTAGATGGTATGATGATGATTATTATTGTTATTGTACTATCCAAGAATTCCAGGTTCACTGTCAAATTCAATGATCTGAACAAATATATAATGCTCAACTGACGCCGTGGTTTATGACTGGCTTATGCCTATTTCATCAAATAAACCAGTTCCCAACCATTTCGGGGGATGTCATGTTATAACAGCGGACAGTCGAAAATGGGTGGTAGATATTCGGCCAGCAACTACACTCCTGAACATCATCACATCCATCATCACAATCTAGGTGATCTGTTGGTTGATCTATATAATCAGGTGGCTATAATGATGGTGGTTGGCATACCTGAAAACGGTTCCAAGTCTAACAGCAGGATCAAGAAAAATCTCACTTCATCTCCACAGTCGTGTCATCTTCCCATGTCCCTCCGCCTGCGAGGCTTTGAGGCTGTTTTCCCTCTCTTCCGTTTCTTTAACTCCCTCCAATGCACTCATGTAGTTCTTCACCGACAGCCTGGGTGTCAACATCTGTCAAAAACTTGGGTCGGAGCCAGTCTCCCCACGGATGGACACATTGACCAATCATAGTTCAAACAAGGATTTATAGAACCATTCTTTGGGCTCAAGCATATCGTTATACTATGTTATACTATGTTGTGCTATGTTATACTATGTTATACTATGTTATACTCTCCCGGATGTTTCCGGAAACCTAGATCACGTGTGCTAAAATATACACACACTGTAGAAAACACAATCCTATGGTTGCCTTCGCGACGAGATTTTGGAGTCCACAACCTTCAACCCATACCCATGTACAGAAACGTATTTTAATGTTGATCGATTTCCTCTGGCAAATCGTAATCATAATCCCCCTCTTTGTAGTTTATGTAGCTGTTCCAAATCAATGTTCAATGCCATGTTTGATTGCCAGGTGATTATCGCAGACTTTGGATCAAATTATATCAAATTCATCAACTCGCCAAAACCATGGTCACCTCCAAAACAGGTCAACTTGGGGACCCAGAAATTGGGTGCTTGATGACGACACTCCTATATCCTCCCATGTATCGTGTATGTTACCCTCTGGTAAACTGTCACATAACGGAAAATCACCATTTTTCATGGGAAAACTCACTATTTCTATGGCCATTTTCAATAGCTATGTTAGTCATAACCAGAGGGTAAATCTCCAGCATTTCGGCCCCAACAAAAAGCCCCAACCGGTAGCCCATTCTTGAGGACTCCCGGCTTCTCTGCCGCAGAGACGGAGCGGAGATTTGCCTCGGGTCGATGTCTCTTGAGGTCCTGGTCAGGTTGGTCATTGAGGATCATCATCCCAAAAATGGTTGAATATCAGGGTATATAAGGGTAGTGAATTACAATAATATACTGTGTATATATATATATATATATATATCGTAACAATAATAATAACTATTATTATGAAACTTGCACTTTAATTAATACTATAATATAATATATCATATACATAATGAAAATGATAATGATAGTAAAGCAGAATCCACCAATATCCACCAGTAGCCATTTATGTAATAAATGATGTTTAATGCAATCAACCATCCCCAATTGGGGTGTTAAATTGTGCATACCCTACTTGGGATGATTTTTTAAACGACCTCCAAATGGCTGGTTTTATTTTTGGGTTTAACACAATACTATTAATACACATGACGCCGTAGAAAGGGGCTGGGGAAGGTGAAACATAAAGGCAACCATAAAGTTCGTATGGCTGTGTATTTGTGTTTCACTCTCTGATGTCTTGATGATTTGATGTGGCAACTGACATCCCAATCTACCCCGCTCCATAGGTCCATGCGAAGCAAGGCGACAGCGGTCATCAAGAACCAAGGTTCGAAGGGAGGAAATCCCAGTGCCGACATGCTTACAGGGAACTACACTGTACAAATCTGTACAGCTGATGCCATCCCTGTAGATTTAGGCTTATAAATTTGGGATCTCACACATGATTTAAGTATATATAAGTGGGATCCCCCAAACCCTCTGAGTTTTCCTGTTGTAATCGACCATTTTTTGTAGATTTCGGGGGTTGATGATGGCTTCACATTTCCATTGAGGTGGCTGGTCGGATGTGGCTCTAGACCTGCGGATTAAACAATCATCAGAAGAACGTGGAACAACCTGGACCTTCAGAAATTGTGACCAAGCATAGTATCCCACAAATAAAACCATGTTTTAGAGAACAACCAATGCATAGCATAAGAAGTCATCGACCTAGCTGACGAATGTCCCAGGAATCTCATCCTGAGCCCATCCCCATCCCCCGGTCCAGGTTTGAGCTCAGAACACCTCAGTTGGTAGCTCATGACAAAAATTATCATCCTCAAAATAACCAGTCGGAAATCCTGGTAAACAGATGTGCTAAAACTGAAAACACATGAAACAAAAAATCGTTGGCACTTGCGCCGCCAAGCCTGAAATGTGTTTTGAGACAGACAACGAATCATCCCAAATCGATCCAAATCGGAGGAGAACATGGGGGACCTATATGCAAAACTGTTTGAACTTGGAGTAGAAACCACAAAGCTGCAAAGCTCCACACCTCTCCCGAAAGTGACAAAACATCAAACTGGACCCATCACCATCTACTTGGTGCCCTCTTGTACTTTACCCTAGCGATAGAAAATACAGTAGATGAAAAGTGGAAATGGCCCATTTAGTTCGCTGATTTACCTAGCTATGTTAAATTACCAGAAGGTAGTTAATGGTACTTCTGTGATTGACATCCTGACATTCCCGTTCAATAGTTCACTGAGCATGTTTCAAACCTGTTGGAGCAAGTTGGAACTCTTGTGATCAATGCTGGAAACCAGTCAGTCATGTCATGTCTGAGCCCGCCATAGCATCTTCCACCACTGGACCGCCAAGTGACGTTGTCTGCCTTCATTGTCAGGAGAATCTAAGAGATGACCTGATTGCGATTGAGCCTGGTGGAGACTGTAATCAACCATAGCTTGCTGGAAAATGACCCATCTATAGAGGATTTTTGCCAGCTGTACACGTTTGATGACTGGAGAGTAATCATCTGTTCAGAATGCGACCAACCTGTACTCAACAAGCCAGCTTCCCTCTTATTTATGATTCTTGCGGTTTGCTGTGCCCCCTGGCTGAGATACTGCACAAGTCCTTCTCTACCATGTCTACTATATAATGCCAAACTTCCTCATACTTCAAGGTGTATACATGGTATTATCGGTATTCCTGTCTTAGTGAAGAGCAAACGTTCTTACCCAAAGTGCCTACAGCCCGCCGGAAGCATCCAAAAGTTTTTCCAGATAATCAAGAGGTGTCGCTGTCCGAATCGGAACCACTGTAAAAGGACTTATTGACGTCGCTGTCCGAATCGGAATCACGCCATGAGGACTGGTGGGACGGCTTTGTCAGCTTGTGGCTGAAGGGATCAAAGTTTGTCTCCTCTTGAGTGCGGCCAATGCAAAACTCCGTATGGCGAAGATGCACAGAGTGGCCATTGCACTGGGTGGAATATCGTGAATAGAAGCTATCCATCTTCTGTACAAACTCCACTGGAACTCGCAAATCTGAATTTACATACATCTCCAGCAAGCGAAAAACCGCCAGCCGCCTGTTGTTGATGGTTACATAGGAGCCTTGGTGCTGCACAACTTTCATGATCGGAAGATCCTCTGGGTCCAGATGACCCCTGTGCAAAGATAAAAAGGTATCCTTGATGCTGTGTTTTCCATTTGAGAATACAGGGCCGATATCGTTGTGGGGGAACATGATTTGCGAAGGTGCTAAGTACAAACAGCGAGATATTTGGGAGTCAAAATATTCGCTAACCTCCCAGAAGGCCCTACCATCATTTAGTTGCAGAAAATAGGATTCATCTTCCGCAGACAGGAACACCCGGTGGATACCTGTTTCCTGCTGGATCAGTTCACTCAATGTGGGGTGTAGACCATCCCAATAGTAGGCACCGTCACCAAACAGGAGAAAGTATGACCCATCCGTCCCGAGCGCCATCCATTCAACAGCAGCGCATTTCCTGGTCTTGATCAGCTGTTCTGCCCGCTTGGGAATGCCTGACCAATGAAGTGATTGTTCGCCCATCAAAAAGTAGGAGCCTTCTGGACCCAAGGACAAGCATGAGATCGTGCCGGCATTGGTCATCACTTCCGTGGAAAGATTATCACAAACAAATTGCCAACCACCTCCTTCATAGCACACAGCGTAACGATTGCCGGCAAAAGAAATACAGGAAATGCCTCTGTTCGTTTGGCCGCTGTTGTTGTACCTTCCGTTCAACAAACCATACAGCTTTGTGTCAAGTCCACCTGACCAGCTGACGTCGCCGTCAGGCCAAGATAAGACAAAAGTTTCCTGTCCTCCCAGTGCCACATACTTTGGCAGCACAGCCATGGGCACTGTGCCAGCAGTATCTAAAAAATCATTCCTCCGGTCTTCTGGGAGCCTGATTCAGCTGTCTGTTGCAAACATGTCCAGAAGTGGTGTCAACATGTTTCAACCCAGGAGATCGGAACGCTCCACCAAAGTTCGTTTAAACGGACCAGTGCATAACATTGCATAACTACTCGGCAATGGCATCCCATGTCTGAATCCCCATCCCCAAACTCCATTGATTTCCATATCAGTTCACTTTCAATTCTCTTCAGGTCTTCCCAAACTTCAGCTGCTTAGAACGGTTGGAAAGTGGATGTTCATCCCCCCAGCGGGTCCAACAGGTTCTGAGCACCCCAGCCGAGTCCAAAGTCCTGATGAGGGTGATCCGGGTTACTACTTGAAACAAGCAATAATAACACCAACCAGATGAGACAATATAGAATAAACCGCTAAATTACGGATTAATGACTTGTTGTTTTTCCAATTTAGGTGCACACCAGTGATGTGGATTTCAGATACTGTATACAATGCCATCAACTAGCTCTTTAAAGCGAAACTATCATTCAAGCCTGTGAGTGGTTGTCAAATTATCGCAAACAGAAAGAACACAGCGGGACACAGCATATTTCAGCAATCCAAACATTACTGTAGAATTCCATCAAACAATGCGTATATACTATACACAACATATGGTCATGGGGGGCACTGAGCATAGATGTATATAGATGGCACTTACCTTTTTGAATATATAATAGGAACATGGTGAATCACAATCAAAACTTGGTGCACCATATATTCAGATCAATCATCAATCTGTATCATATTGTCCCATCATATCCCCAATAAATCATAACTATCCCATTTAGTTTATGTCCCATCCTCTCAAAAACTCGAACTAACCACTATACAAATGGGTCTCACTCTATCTATTTATCATCATTTACAGTATTATAATTATATCACACACACATATATATTTATAATATTATATATAACGTTATACAATGTATCGAGTGTACATATCATCATCACAAGAAAGGTGGGATATATCATCACATATATCACCATACACCATACACTATTTAGATATCTATATCAATATCAACACAGTATCTATATCTACCTGGAAAACTATAATAATGTTTTTTGTCGAACGGCCTTGACCATTTCTTTTGTCATTACGGCTTTGATCGTCTGGAGCCACTTGCGTGAGAGTTGCTATGTTTTTTTACTGTTTGTTCAACAGCATGTCGAAAAAATACGGTTTTGCCACGGGTAGGACTGCTATGTTCCTTTGATTTGACAATAGTTTTTTTTTTTAAAAAAATAGATTTTACAAAAAAAAAAACGATCGTTGTGTGTATTTTTTCCATAATCACAAGAACATGTTGTGTTTCTTCGGCTTTCCAGGAATATATATATATTATAATTATATATATATATATATACATCATCCCACATATCATCATACACCATCTATCTATCTATCTATGTATCTATCTAACCTGGTTGGTGGTTTCAACCCCTCTGAAACATATTAGTCACTTGGGATGATTATTCCCAACATATGGAAACAAAAAGTTCCAAACCACCAACCAGTAACTATCTATCTATCTATCTAATCTAATCAAATCTAATCAAATCAAAATCTTATCTATCTATATAATATCAATATATATATATATATATACCTACTATAAATAGGATATCATCCCAACTCCTCCGTCGCTCCTCGGAATCCACTTCGCTTTGCCCGAAGAGGACCGTGGAGGCCGAGAGACCCGACTGCATCGATAAGGTCTGACCTCGGCCGACGTATTTTTGCTCCCGGTGATGTTGAAAAACCCTGGGTTTTGAATGGTTTAAACATGTTTAAACGAACCAAAAACAGGGATTTGACCTTGGTTTTCTGCAATATTTAGATATTTACAATGGCTTAACATGGTTTCTTTACGAAACTGCCTGATACGGAGATAGATTATAAATACCAAAGTAACTTTTTTGTGAGTCGTTTTTTGTTTGAGCTGTGACATGAGGAACAACCCTTTCAAGAATCCATTCAAGAAACCATTCAGTCTTGGTGAATGACCCAGCAACACACATACATTCCATTGGGGTACGGAAGAGGAGGTAAGCGACACCACCACTTACACAACTTCACCAACTTTGCTTAAAAGAGGTATATAAGCTGGGCATCAAAGCTGGTGGTTGCTGCATATGTTGGCATAGCAAGCAAATCTATACTGTGATGCAGTGTAGTTGCTTTGTGCTGTACCAGTTCTGGGAACATGGCCTATTTATAGATCTGGGTAAATTATAATATTTCACTAACCTGAATCTTGCGGCCATAAAAGGGGATGATTTCCGTTATTAACCATCATTTCCAGTGAGGGAGAACAGTGAGGTCGTTATAATTTACCCAGATATAATCATCATTAACCATTAATAAGCACTATTAATCATCATTAACCAACATTAACCATTAATAACCATTAATTACCCATTAATTTCCCATAGTTGTCCCTGCCGAGAACTGAGGTCACCAGTATTGTTGGCCTCAGATACACAGGAACTTTTTTCAAGGAAGATCTTTCTGGCGGTGGGAAGTAGGTCGTATAAGTGGGTGCATCAACAAAAAGTAAACATTATATATATATATATATGTATATGTATATGTATATATAGGCTTGTCCAGGCTTCTGGAACTGCGTAAACCTGAATACGATTGGGGGGTGGGGTGGGATGTTAACGTTCATGTGAACTTGCGGCAGCAGTTGATGCTACGCACACGCGGGGTGGGTCGTTCATGTGCGGCAGCAGTTGATGCTACGCACACGCGGGGTGGGGTGGGGGGTGGGGTGGGATGTTAACGTTCATGTGAACTTGCGGCAGCAGTTGATGCTACGCACACGCGGGGTGGGGTGGGATGTTAACGTTCATGTGAACTTGCGGCAGCAGATGATGATGATGATGATGACGATGATGATGATGATGATGATGATGACCCAAATGAAACTTGTTAATTCCGCGACGAAATTTCGTCACGGAATGGACAAGTTTTACCAACCTAATTCAGGTTTACGCAGTTCCAGAAGCCTGGACGAGGCTATATATACACACATATATACATGTGTCTATAATATATGCATGTGTATTTTATATACATCTAATAATTTTGTACATTATGCATATAAATAAACATAGATATGTAGATATATTGGGAAAATATGAAAAACTCTGGATATATATATATGTATATATGTACATCTACTGTATCATAATGGTTGGAAGTTCTGCAAGTATATCAATCAAAGACTGTACCGAGGAACATTGATCTCCAGTCGGCTCATTTACGCGCGTTAATTTGCAACCCGTGTCGCTGGTGGATGCAGTAAAGCTGCTTTAAAAAAATGGAATCCTGAACTTGTCGGACACACTGGTACTGGTACTTAAGTCTTACTTTCTCGATAGATAATGATTGATCATCAGGCATCTGTCTCTGATTCAACAAACATCAATCATTGAAAATTGAAAATGGAAAATTTCATTTTATCTTGTAATCGTCGGAGCCATGACAAATACCCTTAATTATGTATATATATATATACATACAATCTCAGAATCCTGGTTGGTTGGTACAACAGGGTATAACAAGAGTGTTTTATGATCATGTTTAATGACAATTCACTCCCCTCACGGGAACCCGCTCTCTATAATGATCCCCACTAACCCAGACAGTCTAACCCCTCATATCAAGCCATGAACAGAGATGTTCTCAACCGACTTGACCTATGAAGATCATGATGTTCAATACCCTAAGTGTGGGTAAATCATATTCAAAACTGGGTTTCAAGATTGCTATTGAACAACTTAGGCATCCATCTTCAGCAAGGGATGCCTAAGATTCTTTCACCACAACCTAACCCAGTGCCAGTCTGTTTCACTACATGTAGTGCAAAAAGCTTCATCTGGGAGGCACCGACACCGACACAACAACAGGCTGTGCAGCTAGGCAGATTCATCTATACATTGCTATTCATCAATCCACCTAGCAACACAATTATAACATATTATATAGATGATTATATAACCAATTGACTACAGTAAATAGTAATTTAATACCACGGATTCTGGGATCTCATCTCTACTTGTCCATTCAGGTTCCTCTTAGCCACCATGGTGAATCTCTGAGTTTTTGGAACGTCTTGTCACACGTTGCTTACGATCCCCATGAAATATCCCCATTGATATAGCGCTATTGGGAAATCATCATTTTCGGTGGTGAAATCGTCCCGATTTCCGGATGTGTGTTGCTGAAAAAAAATCATGCAACAAAACCGGCCAAAGAAAAGCGCAAAAAAACAGTGGTGAAAAATGTCCCATGAACATCTAGTAATCATATCCCATCAACTTTCACCACTATCCTCATAAAAAATGCTATGTCAATGAGATATGAAAATGATTCATATTTGTGTCCATCATGTTAAAAACCAGTAAGTTTCTCTGGTAATTTAACAGTATTTAACCGTTTGCCATGGAACATGGCCCATTTACTTCGATGATTTACCTATGAAAAGATGGCAAAGCGCCTCTAATCCTTTCGTGCCAAGGTGCCGCACTGGAGCCAAAGCTGGGCGTACTGCTGTCGCCCAGGGGCGTTTGGGGAATCGCACCCAACAACTTCTCCACTTTCTGCATGGAGAAGGGACCAGACCTGAAATCGTCAGGTGATGTGTATATATATATATGTGAAATGTGTATATATATATAATTATATATATGATATTATATCATATTAGATTATATTATATCATATTATTTTACATATAAAATTAAAAGATATGATATTATATGACACTAGATGACATTATATGATGGTATATAATATTGTATGATATTGTATGATATTATACTGAACTATATGGGACTATATGGAACTACATGACAATTTTATATAATGTAGTCATATGATATTAAATTATATCATGTTAAACTAAATGTAAATAATTATGTAGTATTGGATGTTGTCAATCAATATTTTTCAATTCATATCAAAATATATCATCATATGTCATATCATATCATATCATCTGATATTATACTATATAATACTATTAATATTATATTATTATTATTATATTATCATTATTATTATACGATTATATATGGATGTATGGGTGAGTGTATAGGCTATAAATTATGTGTATAAAACATGGGTTTGATGGTTTGCCATGGTTTGCCTATATAATATACACTGATACGTAATTCTAACATATCCTAACACACCCATGGAAAGTCTTGTCATGTCTTGTCCATTGCAGAGCCATTTTCCTTCCCAAATCTGTCACTGCCTCCGCAGTAAAAGTGGTGGATTTGGAACTTTTACACACTCTTTGACCACAACAATTATAACTGCTATCCTCATCTTTGCTACGCTTATATACACTTACTATTCCTATCTATTCCTTTGGTTTTCAGCTCGCATATGCGCTTTTTCAAACAATTGGGCACCCTGGGAACACGGATGCATAATGATATATCTTAGCAGCGCAAACCCATGGCTGGGGGGGTTCTGTATTGGAAATGCTGTGACAGCTTGTAGTGCAGTAGTGAACGTATGGGCCCAGTGCCAAAATATAGAGTAATAGCAAAACAGCAGTGCTGGTTGTCACTGCTAATGCAGGGATGTGCAGGATGTGCTGTACCCCTGGGCATTTCCAGCAATGTGCATCCAAAATACTCGACCAAGGCATTCAAGCGCTTTGCCAGCTTACTACTCCGTGAGCCTGAAGCGAGGACCGAGGAGTTCTTGGAAACGGAAATGGCACGCCTGAAGGTTCTGTTTGGGGGGGGTTCAATTTGGTTCTGTTTTGGTTGTTTCTTACGCTCAAAAACTGCATCTCCAAATATCTCCAAATCATGTCCTATGAATCTGCTGTATCCTTTAGCATCATGATGCCATAACCATCCATGAATGGCTGGAATGGAGGCTCATTCGATGTCATTCAGAGTGCATTCGCTCGGATAGGGGGCTTAGCAGCTGGTTTCACCAAAAGACAAACCGCAGCCTTGTGGCAACACCTACCTTTTCCATCCTTTTCCAAGCCATCTCAAGGTCCCCAGGATAAATGCCAGACAGCCCTGAAGCTGGGAGGTGGTAACACCTCCTATTTGAACAGCTGATAAACAGCGGGGATCGCCTCACCAAAGGTGAGACTGGTCTAAAGAGAATCTTCAAAACCATGCCATCGAACGCATCCTTTTCCAAGTGAAATTCACCAATACATTATTAACATATAACACACATAATCAAACTGGTACAGTAAATGGACAAATCAATTTGCTATGCATAGACTATGGGGGCTACAAAGTAATTACACCATCTATCTTTAAACTCTGCCAAGCAGCTCTTTTTGGAGCGCGTGGCCACGTTCATGGTCTCACAGTTCCATCCCGTCATGGCCTGCGGCAGTGAGTCGCAATGGAAAATCCATCAAATACATTTAAATACCTAGTCTGATGCAACATATTATAAAAATATGGTATGTATAGCGTAATTTGAATTAATTTATCAGCATCCTGCAACAAAAAAACATGCTGAAGCACTTTGAAGGTCTTTAACCCAATAGCCTTGCCCTTTCCCACGTTGGAAACAACCCTGCGCTCAGCCATTTGGTTTCTAGTTTCATCTCAGCTGCTGTGCATTCTCCCACCACAAGTGATTTATACTAACAAAAAAAACACTGGAGCCGAAAACTTTCTTCCTGCTGATCACCTGCTTTCTGAAATCACGCTGATCTAGTGGGATTTACCCTCTGGTAAACTAACATAACTATGGAAGATCACCATTTTCAATGGGTAAATCCACTATATAAATGGGCCATTTTCAATAGCTATGTTAGTTTACCAGAGGGTATATCTCCACTATAAATCACCATTCAATCCCCGGTGAAGGAATGGGACTACGGCCGCATGCGGCCGCCTTCTGCGTGAGCTGCGGCACTTCCGCCTCGCCAGAAGCGACGGGCATCGCCTCGGTGGATCATCAAGCAGTGGATTTCCAATGCAACTGGTGTCATTCCCCACCTGGCAGGTGAGGGTTGTTAGATTTTATGTCAGTTGCCTCCTCCTCCTCCTCCGCCTCCTCCTGCCTCGTCCTCCTCTCCTCCTCGTCCTCCTCGTCCTCCTTGTCATCCTTGTCGTCCTTGTCGTCCTCGTCGTCCTCGTCGTCCTCGTCGTCAACTGCGACCCGCGATCCACAGTGTTCTCTGCCGGACCTCAACCACGACCATCCACGCCCAGTGTTCCCTGCCGGACCTCAACCACGACCAGCCACGCCCAGTGTTCCCTGCCGGACCTCAACCACGACCAGCCACGCCCAGTGTTCCCTGCCGGACCTCAACCGCGAGTATCCACGCCAAGTGTTCCCTGCCGGACCTCATGTAGGAAGATATGGGACAAAGAATGTGCAGAAGAGAGATGTCAGAAGAATAGAAGATATGCCAGAAGATATGCCAGATAGAATGCCAGATAGAATGCCAGATAGAATGCCAGAAGATATGTCAGAATATATGCCAGAAGATATGCCAGATAGAATGCCAGATAGAATAGAATGCCAGAAGATATGTCAGATAGAATGCCAGAAGATATGCCAGATAGAATGCCAGAAGATTTGCCAGATAGAATGCCAGAAGATATGCCAGATAGAATGTCCAGAAGATATGCCAGATAGAATGCCAGAAGAATATGTCCAGATAGAATGCCAGAAGATATGCCAAATAGAATGTCAGAAGATATGTCAGATAGAATGCCAGAAGATGTGCCAGTAAGAACATGTATAAATGTCATGGTGGGGATCACACGAAGTAAAGTATTTTTTTTTATGAAAGGACACTGGTTGATGACCATCTATAGAACATTGGAAATCCACTGGTTGATGACCATCCATTGGAAAACCATGTTGAAGAAAACTGACCATCTATAGATGTTCTTGAACACAGATTCTGAACAACTGGATTTCAGTTGCCTGAAAATCGAAGAACATGGTTTCGGCAGCCCGACCATTTTGATGACTTCAAACTTCATACCAAACGTGACCGACCTTGCGGGTCAATAATCCTGGATGTTCGTGGATTGCACGTCAGCATGTGTGAGCTTGACTTCTGCGCTCACATTGGCTCATGAGTTTCTCAACACATTTAAAATATGTATATATATATTATACGTATATAAAATCAGACAGACAAATAAGAAAAACACACTTATCATATGTTCCAACTTCTCCCCACACTGAGCTGGATCAATCACTGGGATTCACTGGCTGAAAAACTGAAAACTTCGGCCCTTTTCCGAAGCAGCCAAGGTACCCATTTATCCTGTGCCAAAGCCTGAAAAGCTTCCAGCTCCTGGTGACTGGCTGTGAGATGCTGTGAGTATCACCTAAGATGACACACCCCGAAAGGTCACTTTACATAAAGACACTTAAATAAAGGAGATAACATTGCAATGCCAGGTACCTAGGTGTAAGATCTGTATTTATTATACTTATTCTGTATATGTATTAATATGTGTGTATATTGTTATATTGACCACTTGCCACCATTTGCCCTGCAGCTTACAACTACGCCACGGTTTGTCACCATTAGTCCAATAATATTCTTTCCAATCCTCAAATTCCTGCGCAAACATTGTTTGCTTGTGAGCTTCTGAAACAAGAACCTAAAACCCTAAACAAAAACCAAACTAACCCTGAAGTTTTGCTACTTCTCTGAAGCATGTTGACCCTCTGCAAAAATCCCCAATTGTACTGTGGGCCAAGTGTTGGGAAGCTCTACAAGACCCCAAGATCATGATAAAGATAATGCTGGAAAAACAACATTTTCTCCTTAGTCTGATGCGCCGGCACTCTACCTGACACATTTGATAGATGCTAATTAGTGGTAATTAACATTAATTAACATTAATGGTGATCGATCATTGCTTAGTGGTAATTAACATTAATTAACATTAATTGACCGAAACTAATGGTACTCAATGGTAATGAGCAATGTACAAATCCAAGATTTGTCTTGCGGCAAGACACAGGGATATCTTAGGATCATAATCGACTCAACTCCATTGGCGGTATATGCAACCAATATTACGTGTGGGTACTTGTGGTATAGTATAGGGGGGATATACACTGGTATATAATGCGATATAATTATGATATGTTTGGGATGTAATGGGATGTAATTGTGGGTCAAATTGGGTCACAATTGCTTGCTAGTTAGTTGCTAATAGTAAAATCAACCCATTGTTCTCACAACTCGTGCAACTTGGCCCCAGCCACCGCTCCTCAAGTCCTTCCTCCACGCTTTGCAGCCGATCCTGTGTAGGAAGATCTTCTCAGAGCAAATTGTGAAGGCCTTTGTGGTAAGACTACGTTGATCAACGTGTTCATATCATTTACAACTTAAAAGTGCACGCACATGTGTTTCTCACAATGTATGCATAGATCTGTGTATTTTATATATGTTTTCCCCCCAGTGAAGGGGAGAGACACGGAATTGCTGGCTACTAATCTGTGCAAGGCAGTCTGACCCACATGCAAGAACTGACGCATGCATCTGTTTCCATGCCTAGATGATAATTGAGGGTTCATTGATCATCATGTGGATTCGTCAACGTATTGATGAATTGATAGATAATGAAAGATGTCTTAGGTCCTCAATAGTAGTTATCATATCATCACATATAATTTCATATCATATCAATATATTCAATAAATATATATATATATACATACAGTAATTATATATAAATATCAATATTGCATTAGGCATCTTACAATTAGACATCTTATGCTTGTTGTGGTACGGCTGTGTTCAGCCAGCGTCCTGAAAGTGGCTGAAGTCTTTACCTGAGGGTGACACATGGTGACGATGGTGAAATGTCCCCCAACATCACACACCCAGTGGGTTAACACTACCATTGGGACATGTTCTGATTCCGAACCCCATGCTTATAAATCAAATATCAGCAGTGAACCGGAGAATTTAGACGTTAAATAGACAACGTAAATTGCCAATCCCAGGAACTCAGTAGAACTTCATCGATATGCATATGCATATGTATATATGTATATATGCACCATATAAATATATATATATATTATAATATATATATAATTAATTATAATATAGGTATATCCACATATATATATATATAATATGATATATACATATATATATATATATATATATGTAATATGATATATATATATATGTAATATGATATATATATATATGTATGTTTCAACAAGTGTGATTTATACTTAAAAAAGCAAGCTTTCAGTGGACCCAAGCCTTGAACTCAAAAAAACAGGTACCGAGGAGGGTTTTTAGCGTGATCCATGTAGATCAAGAGAATGTTTGGATGCATTTAACCGAAAACAACAATAATCCACAGTACTACTGGGATATAGTTTTATAGACTGTAATCACAATCCACTTCAATGGTATGTCAATGTATTTTGGGAACTATCTTTGTTTGGTATTTGTCACATGAAATACCTTCGAAGCTGTCTCAAACAGATCCACCTCCTTGGTATGGTCTTGACCCTGGCCAGGACAAAGGACATGGTGCACATTGACCATCAAAACAGTGATTAAGCTGTGTCAACAACATGTACCGTGTATGTATGTGTATGTAATTAACGCACTTTACCCCCTTACAGTAAAAGGAATACATTTTAATACATTTGTATATATGTTCATATGCATATGTTTGTATCAGAGAAAAAATATGGAAAAGTGATGATCAATGAATTTCATTGGTAAACCATGATAAACCATGATAAACCATGATATACCATGATATACCATGATAAACCATGATAAACCATGATAAACCATGATAAACCATAGACATTTGGTGGTGTTCCCTTTAACTCTAAAGGACAACCCCACCAAATGCTCAGCTCCAACGCCCTGCGAACCAAGTGCCATCGACCATGCCTTCGTCCTGGCCATGGTATCGCTCCATTCATCCGATCATCTTTTCTCTCACTAAAAAAGTCACCAGTGTTTGGGGTTTAACTCATTTTGGGGGGTGGTTTCACCGTTTTTGAGTGTTTTTTTTTAAGATATTAACCTCATTTTTAGTGATTGACCCATGGTTGGGATAACTAACCCACTGGCTATTTGATGGCCATATGCGCCGGCGCGCACCTGCGAAGTGAGCGGAAGAACCGAAGCCATCGCCTTCAAAAAAAAAGGACTGGCCTTCTGGAAGAATATCTGAAAACAAATGAATATGCACATATAATCACATATATATATACATATGTACATGTATAATGTACATGTATGTACAATCACATATATATATATATATACACTTACGTCTCTATGTACATACTTTTGCACATATTACAGTATATGTATTGTATTGTACACACTATTACATTATTACACACTGTATTGCTATGTATTATACACTCACTCATAATTCATCCCAGGCCTTGGTGCTGCTCGGCGTGGGAGGTGGTCGTGGATCGTGTTGAATACTTCCACCGCCCAAAATCATGGCGCCATAGTCTACCTTCCATGGACGTGTATGGCTGGATTTGGGAAAATTGATGCTTGAAAGTTACTTGAAAGCCATGTTTTTTTTTTTCCAAACTTACCGTCATGTCATGCAATTTCTACTATTTCTATTGGGTTACTGCTTCCGGTAGTGTTTGTTTCAATTTCCAATCATCCAATGCTGGGAGAAATGACTCCCGATGTCATTGGGCTATGAACTGGAGTGGACATTAGATCAAAATGCTATAGGGGATATATGATGGGATAATACAATGATGAATATATGATCGGGTTGTACAGTTGTACTGGTTGATATAGTACTAGTTTCCAATATTATTGCTGATATATCGTTTAAAGCTTGTGGTCTTGTCTGGTTAACTGAATGGAGAACATGATGTTCAATTCTAAATTATGGACTTTGGTGTACCTTGATTCCAGACAAACCAAATGATGGGTTATAAACTACCGTACTGTAATAGAGGTCTATTCCAGGATCATGTCAATGTTGATCCACCATCTGGACAGGCATGTCAGGTTCATGACGATTGTCATTACTGGGGATATCCAAGCAGCAACATTAAGCAAAACATACATTACCAAAACACATTACAGAATTATACATATTAAGATGATTGTCTCCTAATTGTATATTTTATAAATTTACAGTGTAGCAAATAATTGAAAAAGGTGACAATCATGCAATACCAACTCGTATAAACAATCATATATTATTATACACATCATTATCAGTGCGGATTTATTCCACTGGTGATTGGATGTCGCACATTTCAAAAGGATCCAAGGTCCTAGGAATCGACATCAAAAACGGCACAACCTGTGGTAACTTTCACTTATATGATTTATATGGATTTATATGGGGGTTTCCTAAGTCATGGGGGGACCCTGGGGCGGGCACCTTCTCCACCATGACATCCTGCTGATCCTTGGAACATCTTGGGCCATGGCCATGGGTCCCGGGGGATGTGTTGATCACTATGAAAATGGGGGCATGGGAAAATCATCGTAACATATCGTAACCCATAGGATCCATGTATATTGCTATATATGGTAACATGGATCCCATCAATATACCCCCTTTATGTTAGCATATATACCAGCACCATGGATCCTATGGGTAATGGTTTGTTCCTGGCACAATATCACCCTTTTCACTGGGTCAGCTTAAGGGGGAAAAAATGGAAAACACATGCAGGAAGCCTCGATTGGGTTTCTGATGAATCCTGTAAACAAATACTTCATCATCCCAAGTGATGCTTACATATCGTCAGAGTGAAATGCCAGGAAGCATCTGGGGACCGGCTGTATACCCGTGGATCCTGCACACCCAACTAGAAAATGACGACCTTCCTGAGATCCCTCGCTGGCATGATGCCCATCACTGAGCCAATGCAATCCCCGTGGGTGATGATCAGGAAATTTCGCCTCGGGACGAGGCAAAATCATAAATGGGTGGCATAAACCATCCCCAAATGCTAGGTTTATAATGGTTTATAGTGGTTTATAGCGACTATATTATGGTTTCTTATAGTTTATTAATGTTTATTACAGTATTGTGGTATTGTGATAAACCATGATAAACCCAATATTGGGTTTACCACATTACCCAGAAAGGTTTATTTGGCCCTGCAAGGATATTATATATATTATATATATGATATTATATGATATTATATGATATTACATGATATTATATGATATTATATGATATTATATGATATTATGTAATTACACCCATCGGATACCCAGAAGTCGTACAAGTATTGCTGAGTTCTGGGGGATCACCCGCCGACAATTGGGCCATCTAGATATGAACCATGAAGCCACACGTCCAGCCCAGTTCTTTGACACAAATCAATAGTCCTGAAGCATCGAACAACTTTATTGTTGGATGATATATATATATATGGCATTTTTTGGACATTAATCATTTTAGTGGACAGGATCTATCCTCATGAAATCATACTTTGCCTTGAACTGCTGGTACCACCATGTGGCTTTGTCCGACACATCCGACACATCTGGCGGTCAATGCACTGGAGCAACCAACAACAGACTTCCATTATTGTCATTCCCTGGAATCATCTATCATCATATATCATGATTCATCAATAATCATCAATAATCATCAATATTCATCATATCCAACTTTTTTCAGGTCAAACGCTGTTTTGACTCTTTCTATGATGTAATCTCCCCACCCTCATCATCTCAATCATCTCGATCCACTTGTTCCTTCCTCACCCCACCCCATCTGCGCACACCACCTTTGGAATTGGTCGTGTGAGTCGGTGGGTGGGGTCACTTTGACAAAATACCTATATAGACTTGGGTCCATGATCAGCCCTGAGCTGCGGATTCCTGAAATGATTTAAATTGTCCGTTTCTCTTCATCTCACGCTATTCTCAGTCAAGTGCTTTTCCAGAATCTCCCAGTTTCAAGGATCTATAGTCTATAGTAGATTCAACTCATCTAACATCACCTCGTTGTTGGACCCCCTGAATTTTTGGGACTTCATATCGTTTTAGGACTCCCCCATCCCCAAGGCATCGGCAAGGCATCCCCAAGGCATCGGCACCGCGGTCCCAGGCACTTGGCAACGATGCCCCGTTGCAGGTACTGCAAGAATCGCAACGCGAATCGACGACGCGCGTCTTGCAGAGTCTCCGGCCAGGCCTTGATTCTGCGACCCCCGGGGATCCTGGGTAAACTAACATAAGTATGGAAAATCACCATTTTTAATGGGAAAACACACTATAAATGGCCATTTTCAATAGCTATGTTGGTTTACCAGAGGGTAAAATCCATGAAAAAAAAAGATTGAATTTGGTAAGATCCAATAGTAAAATGCTGATGAAATTGATGGATTAGATTTGTCCCTATCGTTTTTGGGTGTTAGTTCATATATAAGTGGAATCTGGTAATATCAAATTACATCAAAATATCCCATTGAAACTGGGTTGATGCAAGTGGCTGATAGAGGTGCCCAGTTGCAACGGTGTAGCCGAGTAGCAGAGCATCCCAGTTGGGGACGACGACGAAAATTACCCATGTCGTACAGCCAATAATAAACTCGGGATATTATTAAATATTATAAACTTATTCTTGGGATATTCCACAATTGGGATAATAACACCCAATTTTACCCATCTATTTTGCGTTTTGGGGGGTGTAAAAAACTGAGGATGTTCCACATATAGCAGCACAGTCGTGCTGTCTTGAGTCCAAGAAGGACCCAATAGTGAAATGGGGGTGTCTGAAAATAGGATACTTCATGATACTTCCAAATTTGCTGCTTAGTCCTCCTAAAAAATAAAATGGCAATAGCAATTTGGATGGCATACTGGCATACCCCATTTTAGCACACACCCAAATGTTGGATGAAGTGGAAGTCACTTTCAAACGGTGTAAAGCATCAACCAACAAGAAATACTCCTGTGTTATTCCACTAGCCCATTTTGGTTATAGGTCGACGATCAGCCTGTGGATTTCTGAAATGGATCTATCGTAGATTCACATCATTTAACACCACCTTGTTGTTGGACCAGAATCTGATTATTGTGCTTCAAATCCTCTGTAGTACCCCAAACAATGGAAAAGTCTGGATGGTATACAGTAAATGCCATTTTCGCCAGACTTTCCAGGTGTCCAACTCTTTCTATCTTCGGGGTCGCTACGTATTAGATCCACCATTTTCTTGCTGGTTTCCATACGAAAAGAAGGTGCCAATTCCAACCGGCTGCTGAGGCAGGGACGGGCGCTTGACCAATCAGTTTGGGCACCATGCTAATCCCATTGGCGCGACAATATTCAACCTGAGGAATGTAGGGATATCCCATGTCACTAGAATTGCTGTGATTTTGGGATATAGTCTAGTCTGAAATGATATATCAATATCACTGGGTTTTAACTGGATATTATATAACTGCAACTGGTAAACAATAACTGATGCTGATTGGTGGTTTCAACCACTTTGTAAAAACACATGATTGAACCACCAGCCACCAGCCAGGTCCTCAATTGGGATACCCCACAGTTCATTTTCCATAGATTTCCCCGTATTTTTTCTCATGTTGTTGCGGGTATGGGGCATTTCAAACAAGAACACATGGCTACAGGCCCGGACATGGGGATACCCCTAAAGTCCTTTGGTTGATATTTGTTCATTCCATGAACATATGGTGATTTAGTTTAGAATGAACCACACAACTCGAGGGGGCTGTGTGGTACTGCTGGAAGTGGGGTCAGCTGAATAAATCTACAGTGTACCAAGCTTGCCAAGCAGCAGCTATGGAAAAGGAACGCAAATGCGACACCGGCTGCTCCTGCAAAAGAACTGACACAGTGTCAAAATGTCCCGGTATGTGGTAGTACCAAGCAAGTAAACACTTCATATCCTCGCGGAAAAATGGATGTCTGTAACAAAAATCTACAAACATGTAATCATCAACAAAGTGCTATATGCCGTCCATCAACTTGCATCATCATCATCACCCCATCTAGGCATACTATCTGGGTAAATTATCATATTTCACTAACCTGAATCTTGCGGCCATAAAAGGGGATGATTTCCCTATATCTAAACCATATGATTCCAGTGAGGGAGAACAGTGAGGTCGTTATAATTTACCCAGAAGCCCCATGAAGCCCCAGGTCGTTGGCGTCGTCGTTTTTTCGTCCTCCCCCATGACGGAAGGGCCATAGATCTCTCCCAGAGACAGGTCGATCAGCATCTTGACATTGGGACCTGTCCAAGCTCTGGAAACTCATCGAGTGGCTGGATGGCTGGTCAGTAACTGGGTTGCAGCTTACCATAACTTTATAACTGGGATATAATGGAATATATCATATACATTCATATACCGTATACCGTATACCTATATATATATATATAATCCTATGTGTATGTATATATATGATTATATATGTATATATACACATAGTTCAAATATTCTCAATTTCTGATCCTTAGAGATCGTTGCCAATACACCTCATGCCAACGAACCTGGGGGTCCCAGCCTAAGCGTTTGCAAATCTTCACTGCGGTCTGTACACAGCGGGAATAAGGCGAGCAAACAACCACGTGGAAGGTGGAATCCTTCCTCAGTCGCATCAATTGCTTGGAGTTGTTCATACTGTAGTTGTTCATCCGCTGATTCTGGCTGATAGTCTTGACTGGAAATCGTGCAGTCGCAATACATTTTGATATATGGACATGCACATCACCCTAACGTATCGACTGTTGTCCGAACAGTTTGAAGATGCCTTTGATGAACCGACAAGTCACTTCTGAGCGTAGTCGTTGATGTGGGCACCCATGCCATCTGCCTGCCCGGAACGTTTTCCACGCTTTTCAGGACTGGAGGACAACCACAACTTCCCCATGAAACACGGTGGCAGCCACCATCCTACTGGTATCTACGCTCTGCCGGATAGAATGCATGGAATGATGCTATCATATGCTATCATATGCTATCTACAACTACCCCTTCGCCAACTGGTAGTAGTATCATGTAGTCATGTAGTATCCATGTTGTTGCTTCAATTCAATCCATCCAAAATGCATCAGCCGAGTCCTTCGGGGATCTTCATTTCCCAATACTCATAGAATATCCCCAACATTCGGACATATTTCACCATTGGCAAACAACATTCAAAAACGTTGAAGGTGTTTTTTTTCGCGCTTCACCGCTATTTTTAACACCGTTTGTTTTTTGCATCCGTCAACTAACCCAGGTGCCATGGTTCCGCCAATGACACATCCGTCCGTGCAGCTCGTTCTAGGCCTGTTCTAGGCCTGCATCACTGAGAGGTGGATCCAACGGAAACCTGGCACTGTTGGCAGCGCAGTTGTGCTTTCCGTTGGCCAGTTCTTTTGCTAGTTGGGGAACCACTGATTTGGTCAAACATGAGCAAATGTTGGGGTTCAAAGAAAATATATATACATATATATATATATATGTATATTATAATATAATATAATATAATATAATACAATATATATATATATGTATATATATATATATATGTATAATAATATATATATATATGTATAATATAATAAATATATATATATGTATAATATATATATAGTAAAACATATATATATATATGTAAAATATATAATATATATAATATAATTATATATAATATAATTTTATATGTTTTCTGTAAATAGTTATATATATAAGTATATAATTACTATCATCTGTTGCTATGCTCATCCTTATCCTCCTCATCAGGTGATCATCATTGAAGAGCATGAAACTTGATCAATGCATATTTTGAGATGTTTGCCCTTTAATCCTTTCTATTTTTATATCCTCACTATATCGAGTATATTATGTTGCTTAAAATCCTGCAGTCATTGCTCAAAAAATATATCTTATCATTGTCTTATGTGCTGTATATAACTATTCCGCTAATTCATCAATCCCAGAACATGTTACACTATGGTACACTAACTTTATATTGTCCATGTCGATCTATCAATTATATACATATATATATATACAATTATCTCCATATCCCCACTAATTAGTTGATATGATTCCAGGACATCCCTGAACCAACTTGTCGCCCCAACGGCGCCTGCGACCATCCTCGGAGCTGGACCAGCGTCCGCCCTCCCAAAACGCGAAGACGCCATCTGCGCGCTCCGCGTGGCGCACCACGCCGAAGAGCTGGGTCCTGGACCACAAAAAAGGAGACGTGGGAGGCGTTGGGAGATGAGAAGATGTTGATATTGATGTGGGTAAAACAATATGTCTATGATAGGTTTATATACCCATATGTCTATGATAGGTTTATACATGATATTCATATAATGTTGGCACAACAATAATAAACCATCCCCCATTTATATCACCATTTTTATAGGTGGTATGTTTACCATTCCTGGTTGGTTTTTGGTTTTACCCACATGAATAGAAACATATAAGCAATGAACATGGGGATATTCATGTATAGAATGGGATATATACATGGAATAGAATTAATCGAGATATGGTATATTCAGCTTAATGGGATGTTAATAAGACATATAAGCATTAAACATGAGGATATAAGTGGACATTCATGGGATCCCATCCGATCCCCTTGATATTAGGCAACCACCCAACTGGATTCCACCATTTTTTTCTCAGAAAATGAGGTTTTTTGGGGATAGGATATCTGGTTGGTGGTGCAACAACCATCTTGAAGAATATGAAAGTCAATGGGAAGGATTATCCCATGTATTATGGAAAATAAAACATGTTTGAAACCACCAACCAGATATAGTTGTGTTCTTTTTTTCATGAAGCTTACGTGGTGTGAGTTCTCTTGCGTTGCAACATGGCTGAGAGTAGGATTAACCCATGTTATATGGGCCCTTGACATTCAATGAAATCAATATGCTGTTTGCTGTACACCATCGCCGCATTGCCCTTGAATTCTGTTTCACCTGCCTCAGCCTTTCCACCCAGACTCAGTTTCTTTTAGGATGATGATCCGCGGAAGCTGCTGGGTGGATGATTAGCCCTCGAGATTTACTGGAAACACGTGGACATGTCCTATGGCTGGATTTACATATACAAACACCAGGGATGCTCTAGTAGTAGGTCCTTTGATGTGACAGCATCGAAGATGTCTTGCCAGGAAGTCATGTGTCGTGGTGTATATATATATATATATATACGTATATATATATATATATATGTACGTTTTGCACTCAATTCATGGTTCTTGTTCATCGCATGAAACATGACAGGCCCATGCAAGATATGTTGGGGAATTTAACCACTTTTTTCTGGAATTTACTAGGACTTGGGCACTGGGTGTTTACTTCAGAGTTGGTTGGGATATGTTATATGTAGAATCAAAGCCGCCTTCAACCCCACTTACGCGTAATGTAGACCTGTAATCTATGGCATATATGGTAATTTATGTATAGAGAACAAGAAACAACAGGGAGAGAGAGAGAGAGGCTCATCACAGTCTTACACCCTCATTCCATTCCACCAGCACAAAAGTTCTCCCGAAACTTGGTGTCCCAACCCATCAACATTGGAAAAAACAATGGAACATAATATGTATGATTATGATCATATTATATATATATAATATCATAATATACTATATTATATCAATGGCCATTTCAGGAACCTAAATTGGAGGTACTACCATATGTAAGGCCTATGTAAGGCCTATGTAAGGGGATATACCCCCAAAATATGGCCTTATATGGTACAGTACCTCCATTTTAGGATCCTGAAATTCCCATTGATTATATAAGTTATAAAATCATATAAAATCAACATAGATCAGAATCTTCGACCTGTTACCAGGGCTGAGGAACTGACGGTAACTTTCTCTTCTGCCACCCTGCCACCAGGAGATTGCTCCTGGGTCAGCCAGGCAGCCAGGTGAGTGCATTGGGATGAAAAAAACCTTGAAACTATGGGAATATACCGACACAATGATTGATAATACATTATGAAACATGGAGATTCAATGAGATTCATATATTATATTATGAAAAATGGGAATATGGAGATATAATATAGTATAATATGATGATATAACATGATGAGTGATATTAAAGCGGGATAGAAGTACATCACAAAGAAAATAATTATCCAGGTATAATTATAATAAACATATAACCGATAAACATGGGCATATAACTGGATATAATGGATATAATGGTATACTCATGGGCTGGAATAGATCCAATCTGATCCAATACAAATCCAGGGTTTCGTTTGGAATGTATCTAAACATCACAGTAAGTATATCATCCAGAAGCAAAGACCACCAGGGCTATGTTGGAATCATGATTGAAACCATAAAATGGAACATCAGGACGTCAAAAACTGCTGTTCTACACATTGAAAACAGGAAACACTAACTTCTCACCAACCTTTAAGAAAAGTTAAGAAATTAACATTCGAAATCAGAACAGTATCGAGACAGAAAGGGAGCCTGCCGTGTACCCCATGGGATGGGAAATGCAACGGTTACACCTTAAAGTGCTTGTCATGAAACTAGCAAACGGGGTGTTCCCAGAATGGGATTTACCTCAAGACTCAAGACATGAAGTGACGATAATTTTTGGGATCTTAAGGGTACTCCATCTTCGACAAACTCTTGTCGTGGTCCTGAAGGTGGCTTTCGAGGGAGCCTTGCCCCTGGAAACGTCATTTCCCATGACGACTGTCCCTTGAGGACAGATCAGCGGTAGGCGCAGCTAGAAATAGCTAGCTGTATGATCTGATTTGCGTAGGGCGGCACATGGTTTATCATCAATCTAGAGACAAATCTCTCCCATTGGCATGTCTGGTGCATTTCATTATATTTCATTATATAATCATCACATTTTGGGGTTGTTTGGGTCAAATCATCCTGATACCCTGAGCATGTCTTACACTATGACGCAACATATGCTATTGCAGTGCCTGCTTGGTTGAGAGCTGCTGACTGAGGAAAGCCGTGGTTGCTCAGTGCTCGATTTAAAGTTCTGGGTCAGCAAAACTCCAAACTTTAAACAACGTGTGGCACGATGAAAGCTGTAAGCCAGCAGCAATCCAGCACCCCGAAACTCCATGACATTCATTCAACGCTTAATCCTACAGCCTTCTCCACCAATCATGGCTCACATGCTGACTGTCTTCATGCTGACAGCAATCTCCAAGCTTTGGGCCGGCATTTGGCATGCCAGGCATGCCCATGCCGGGCATGCCCGGCATCCCAGGCATCCCGGGCATGCCCGCCATGTTTGGGAAGCCAGCGAAAGGACTGTTTCCTGCCACTGAGAGGTCATTGAACTCTGACAGAAATGGATGTAGATGGTGGATTCAAACCATTGCAAACAACTTGATTGTGTGATTGCGTTTCATCACTAATTCCAACTAATTACACTAGGAGTCTGAAAGAACAATAGTGTCAAACCCTCATGAATAAATCCTGCTTGATCAATCAAGGGGTTCCCACACAATAGCGACACTCCCAAATCTCCCAACTAACATGACGATCCTGCCATCTGTAAACCATCTTGGTGGGTTGATAATTATGACTGGTGTGTTTCTTCTTTATGTAAACAACTAATTAATTTAAGGCAATACGTAGTATGACTATTTGGATGACTATTTAAGCTACCAGCATGTCACCAAGTATGACATACCCTCTGGTAAACTAACATAAATATAGGAAATCACCATTTTTAATGGGTAAATCCACTATAAATGGGCCATGTTCAATAGCTTTTTGTATGTTTACCAGGCCGGGTCACCATCTCAGCCGTCCTCCCAAAGGCCAATCCCCTAAGCCTTCCCCCAAAGCATACCTTCGAACGCAGGAATCATCCCACCGGTGGAATCATCCAGGAAAATCACCATCCGTGGTGGTACCCTCCCTAGTCATGGTAGGTCTATGGCATTGGCACGGCATTGGGTTATATTGGGTTTATCGCATTAGTATATCAACCTATATATCAACCTATATCAACCGATATCAACCTATATCACTGTTGGAACTCCATCAGCCTGGTGGTGAAAAAAACAAAAACAAAACGCATACGAGCCAGTTCGGGATTGTCATCCCAACTCTTTGGGAACACGAAACCAGTTTTGGATCAGTGCATAATTACTTCCGAACAGGTCAAATGGTTGAAGGGTTGGTATGAAGAGACACAACAGATGCAAGGTGATCAAAGGTGCAGCTAAGCACCCAACGGATTGCCAGCGTTCAGTTCGCCTGCGACGAACAGATTTGGCCATGGGACCTGTTACCTGGTTGGCCAGTTTGGTACTGTCCCAGGTGTTGGGATTTGCTGATTCAAACAAGCAAAACACACCAGCTGATTGTGAGGAATTAAGTTGGGCTAATGCCAAACTCTCCTATGAATACAAAAAACACATCCAAACCCAGACTGGTAGTGTGGGCATTAAGTGTTCAAATCTTGCTGCATTCATAGCCAAGTTGCTGAAGAGTGAACTGCGATTTCGTTCACTACCTTGGCAGTTGTTGCGGCCGGAAAGACATTGCAAACCACGTGAAACCAACGCAACCTGGAATTCAACAAGATCTCGAAACTTGCATGAAGGCGAATTGAATTGAACATATTGAACAAACATATCGTTTGCAGTTATATATATAATTCTATTTCCTAGACCCTTCAAACACCACCAAGAAAAATGTAAACATACTCGAATTATGGGGTAACACACCTTTTTTTGTGGGTACTTGGAGAGTCAACGTTCACATTATTTTACCCAGATGCATGTTTTAGTTTTGTTTGTTCCGGTGTGAGCTAAGCAGTGATCGCCAGTCGAATCAAGCCCCTGGCCGCGTTTCCGTCGGTTGTTGTATGGTTGGTACCTGACAGGTACCCCATGGTACCCAAAAATCATGTTCTTTTCCTACGAAAAACATAGGGAAATAACTAGGGCATACTAGGGCTAAATGAGAAATATAGGAACAAGAATAGGGAAACAAGAAGGGAACTAAATAGGGAAATAAATATATTATAGGGAAATAAATGCAGACATAAATGGGGACAACAATAGGGACAATAAATAGTATTAAATAGTGATATAAATAAACAATAGGAGACAGAAACATGGAAAAACAAATAGGGAAACAAACAGGGAAAGAAATACGGAACCAAATTATGGTGAAATAAATAGAGAAATAACAAGGAACATCAATACGGAAATAAATGGGGAAATAAATAGGTACATGAATAGGGAATTAATGGGAAAATGAATAGGGAAATTAAACATTATATATATATATGTAGGGAAGTAAATGGGAACATAAATAGGGAAATAGAAAAAAAACATGGGGACAATAGGCAAATAAAAGAGAATACATGAAGTAAATAGGGAAAAGATGGGAAAATAAATAGGGAAATCAATGGCAAACATAAATAGGGAAATCGATGGCAAACATAAATAGGGAAATAAGAATGGACATAATTAGGGAACACAGTAAGCACATTACATCGACTTTAATTTCATCGTGCCAGTCACTGGGATTGATACCTCCCTTTAGCTGCAGCTCGGCGCACGTGGTCTTGGCCATCAAGTGGGCTAGGAGACCGAAGATGATCATCGCCCAGATCTCAGCAAGAAACACATCAACACACCTTGTGAACGTACACATGAGTATATGTGTCATGGTCGAGTTATATGATATGGGTATTGATATACGTATATATATATATATTTACATATATATATACATACATATATATATATATATAATGTATGTATATAATATTTTTTTTTCCAACTGAAGCCGCCATACGTGCCATGGTCCTCCGTTAAATGCTTTTCAGGGGGTATGGTCATTGGATCATGGATTTCCCACGGCATGAATATGATCATCCCCGATGGAGTGGACAATCATCCCCGATGATATTCCATGATACAAGTATTTCCCTATAATCACTCGCACTAATAAATATATATATATATATATCATATATCATATCATGTATGTACTTATGTATATACAGTATAAAATATATAGTATATATATATATTATCAGGTATAGATTCCGATATCCCCTAGAAAAATTAGCTCAGCTCACAGCTCACAGCTCAGTCTCAGGCCACAGGAGGCAGATGGAAAGCTTCTGGCAACCAGAAATTGCACCTGAACGGCGAAGCATCGGCCCCATATGGGGTTTCCACAAATGGAGGTATCCCAATAGCTGGATGGTTTATAATGGAAAATCCTATTAAAATGAATGATTTAGGGGGTAGCCCTATTTCAGGAAAGCCTCATAGGACTCATATGGCTATCTTGGAGGGAAACTGATGAAGCCATGGAATGGGGAAGAATGGGGTATCCTATTTGCAGGCCCCATCAATCATGGACCAAAGCATCCTCAAGATTGGGGTTGTCCAAACTCCTTTTGCATTTTCCTATCTTGCTGATTTCTATCAGCCCTCATATACTGCTTCATGACCATCCCGAAAATGCCTTGGCTAATTCACGGCGTCAACATTAGGATGCCACTTTTCATGCCTAATCCTTAGTCGAAGCATACATTGTTCTCCGTCAGAATGGGATTTCAATCTTTCACCAATATCAACGTGCTATTCTATCAGTTCTGATGGAACATACGTCAAAAATGAACAATAATAAAACCAAATGATGGATACTTAACCATTATTCACCCATTTAATCGCCTTGATCCAGTTCTCGTCTCCAAACGACACACCCAGAAAACCCCAACAAAAAACCTGCGCTTCCCGACCACCCAAAGATGCTCTCCATGGGATCTTTGCCGTCTTTTTTCTTCCTGGTTAAACAGTTCCCCAAAGGCAGCCGAAAGACCACACAAATGGTTTGGTCCTATTTTTTCAGGGAATATTAGATATGGATCATGATCAATCCATTTTTTTCGGGGAATATTAGGATCATGGATCATCATGAATCATGATCTTAATCCATTTTTGATAGGATATTTTGGGGAAGAGGCCAATGGGGGTATGAGGAAACCCATCCCTCCGATCAAAATAGAGCCTGCCATAAGTTGGCGGTTAGAACACAATTCTTTGCAAGCAAGAATAGGAGCGATTCTCAAGGTCTATGTTAGTTGAGGGGATGGTAACTATTGACTATTGCAAACATTGAGACAAAACGAGGTTGACAGGTTTGTGGATGCAATACCGGGTAGAGTAATCAAACATCTGCCAATGTACACACCTCCCATGTTTGATAACATCGCCATGCAGTTGGATACAAATTGGCGGATTCGCTATGGTCAAGGTGCCAACCCCACAACCGTTCGCCAATGGAAACCGCAGCACAAAAATGCTGCAAAGTGCACAAACAAAATACAATCCCAAACTTCCAAAACAGAACCCAAGTGACCCCAATGGTTCTGAAGTAAGGAAAATGGTTCACAAAACTGAAAACAGTGACGTCAAAACATATTGTGAACGTATGATTTCATGTATGTTTTGCTAAGATATATCCTATGTTCAAAACTGCTTCTGAATTTTGGATCGGCCGGTGTGAGTTCACCACTTGAGGGTAGGACCTATGAGTAATGGATGTTCATCCCACCCTAAAGGGTATGTGGTATTGACCCATCCTCATATCTCCCTGTTTATCTAGAAATGTTATGCAACGTATCAATCGACATTAACATCTTTAACTTCAATCGCATATATATATATATCCCCAAGGACACTAAAGATCTACAATGTGTTGGTCCAATCCCGCCGGGTGTGAATCCCATCAGCGGCAAGCAACTTCTTCTCTGGTTTCTTTGGGTCGCCTCAGCCCATGTCCAGCAGCAAGGCACCGGTGATTTGTTCCCGTAATTCTCATGGTGGTTTCCTGTATGAGTTTTGTTCCCAATCAAACCAAGCCATGACATTGAGACTGCTGCTTAATCTTGGCAAACCTAATCTTGTTGCTTACTTGAGTGTTGCATGCAAGCTAGACCTGGTCAATAGCCATGGTTAAGCAGAATGATAATGATACTGTACATCGCACAAAAAATGCCGGACTCTCCTCGGGTTATGGATCACTCTATCTATCTATCTATCTGTCTATCTATCTATTTATCTGTCTGTCAAGCTATCTATCTATCTATCTAATCTAATCTATAACTTATCTTATCTTATCTAATCTATCTATCTAATCGAATCAAATCTAATCTAATCTAAAATCTAATCTAATCTAATCTAATCTATCTATCTACCTACCTACCTAGCTACCTACCTAGCTAGCTATCTATCTATCTATCTAATCTAATCTAATCTAATCTATCCTATCCTATCCTATCCTATCCTATCCATCCATCTATCTATCTATACTATATATATATATATATATATGTAAGTGGATTAAGTGGGACTATATCATGATATTGCTTTGTCATGCTTTGTCCGAATCCTTGGCCATGATTTTGATTTGGAAAACAACGATAAACCATGAGATTTCAGGGGGGTCCCAGGGTTTTGTTCCCACGATGTTCACCCCATGGCACCATTGATTTTTCACGTCCAAGAAGCTGATGCTCGCTGCATCGCCGAAGGTCGAAGCTTTTCCTGCCACATGGGGGGCTATGGCTATAGCAACCCCCAAATGGATAGAACATTTACTTACCCTCTGGTAATTTAACATAGCTATTGAAAATGGCCATTTATAGTGGATTTTCCCATTAAAAAATGTGATTTTCCATAGTTATGTTAGTTTACCAGAGGGTAATTCTCACTATTTCAGCATTGGAGTTTACTTTTCTATCTTGATCAATGGGGTTAATTACTACTTACTCTTCCAGATCAATGGGATTCAATGGGGATATTTCTGGGATGGGTCAATAGCTGTAATAATCCATATATTTTGAAACATGTTGTGGAATGAACCCCATTGAACATCCATAACTGCTGAGAGATTTGATGCGAGCAGAAGGAAACCAGGCTTTGACGCGTACCCATAGGTGGATTATGTGTTTTGATTTTCGATCTACCCTCTGGTAATTTAACGTAGCTATCGAAAATGGCCATTAATAGTGGATTTTCCCATTAAAAATGGTGATTTTCCATAGCTATGTTAAATTACCAGAGGGTACTACTAAGGATGGAATCACTTTATATAAAGCAATTTCAAACCTGTCTTTGGATCCACCAAATTGGTTTTAGCACAAGAATCGATCCCAAAATGGAGAGTAAAGCAACCACAATAATGATGCGAATATTGCAAGCGCATACAACGGCTGGTCATGTTCCAAAGAAATGAGGGATTTCTCAACAACCATCCCTCTCTGGATGCCGCATACGTTGCATCATGTTGCACCCCTGTCATGGACTGGTTGTGCTATGGTAGAAAAAGGGCATGTACAATGATACACATGGGAATTATTTATCATATCACCATATATCACCCACAAATAGTTGGGGAGCTCATTGCACTAAAAAAATGGAAACGTATCTCCAAAATACGGCACTTTACCATCCAGAAACAAGGGTTTGCTAGTAACGCATCTGAGTATCACAGACACACACACACAAAACACCGAATTGTCCCACCCAAACAAAAATGGATGAACATGCATCATTTACCAACAAAAAATGAAGCACATGGCCCGCCCTTTGTGTAGCACTCGCTTCGCTGCAGCCAAGTATCGTAACACAAAGCCTTGCTCAAAGGCTCGAAGACTTGTCGGAGGCGTTTCCTCTTCAGGAACGTCTCGTCGAATTTGTTCATCAAACCATCGCCATTTTAATCCTAGTGATTCATGGGTATAATATGTTTTGGGTGCAATTCGACCCTAGACCCAAAAAAAATGGTGGCATCAAAAAATGGGATATGCATCTGCATGATGCATGCGGTTTTGCGTCAGATCTACAGACGCAGATTGAACACTAATTCTTGGTTTCCCGGTTTCCCAATGTGTTGTAGGGTCGATGTTTCCAAATGTGTGGGTCCTTTTTTTCCATCCATCTTCACTTTTGCATGCTTTTGCACCATTTGTTCCCATTGTTTGCAAATGTTTATCCATGCGAAAGCCAGAAAATTGGATGCTAAACCACCATTTTGATTGGATAATAAACCCATCTCGTTTGGATGGTTCCACCTGAGCGTTTCCGTTGGATAAATGGACTGGCCGAAAACAGGCTACACCCCATTCCAAGTCGGACTGGCGTTTATGGAAAACCACCATGAGTTCTCCAGTGTTTTGATGCAGTGGGGTAAATATTCCCCATAAGATCCCATATTCATAAACAAATAGGATTGTTATGGGATGCTATTATAATAGGATGTTATTATAATATAATATGGGATGTTATTATAATATTCATATTATGGGATGTTATTATAATAGGTTTGTCTAAAAACTATAGGGGAAAACTCCCAATTCCAATGGACTACTACCAGTTTCATCAGTTTTCCTGACTTTTTTATGGCCATGTTGAGGGCGTGTCAGTTTTTCAGGACACACATTTCATTATTCCATAACGTCCATAAGTACCCCCAGAATCCCCACTATAATTACTAAATTGTTACCAACATGATTGTTGTCCATCATCGGATTCATTCCACTGTATATTCCAAATATTCCAAATACCTGTATACCTGCAATCTATCTAAAGTACATGTCCATGAGTTGTAATCATCAATTGAAAGTTCAACAAATAATGTAACACCTCATAAACCCCTTATACAATTACCATGTATCTATCTAATCCAATCCCATCGAATCTAATCCAATCTAAACCTATCTATCTAATCCTATCTATCTATCTATCGATCGATCTATCTATCTTATCTAATCTAATCTAATCTATCTATCTATCTATCTATATAACTAATCATAATCTAATCCTATCCTATCCTATCTATTTATCTATCTACATACATAAATATGTGCATATATATATAACTATATTATACAATTATATATATATATAAATATGGATAGTTATACATATACATATATATATATACATAGTTATATATATATATATATACACGTCACCCACCAGCAAGGCACCGCCAAAATCTTCTCGAAGTGGTGCAGGGCCACCGGATCGCGGCGTCCCTGTGGGATGATGGGATGATGGGATTGGTTACGGGGGGACGTTGGAACTACTTGAAATTACTGGGATTTAAGGGGACTTAATGAGATTTAATGGGATTTAATGGGATGAAATTTATTGGATTTACTTGAAATATCATGGGAAGGTCAGTTAATAACCAGCTAAAGAGTGATGTAATTGTTATTTATACAATTGGTTGAAATTGGCAAAGACACGGATTTAACTGACAAGAATTGGGTTTCAGAAAACCAATATTGGTATTTATCGCAACATACTTATGTAGTTGTCAATATAGTGCCGGGTGAGGTTCTGCGTGCTTGATAGGGTGGTTTTGGTCAACAAATGCCAATCAATGAGGTTCTTGCCCAGTATAGGGTTGATTGGTTGGCTAAGAGTTGTTCTCACAAACCCGACAAGTCTAAGTTTTTTCTGGTTTTTAGCTATATAACAGTTTGCGTGGGGACACAAGGTTTGTGCGTCCACTACTCCTATGCCATAGTGTGTCATGTCTCACTGCGTTCCTGCTTTGGAGGGAAGGTTTGCAGGTTCTGCCCAAGACTAAAAACCACAGTTTTGGCAATGGTTTCAAAATAAGTGCAAGCCTGATGACAAAGAGCTTTCAGTAGCCTTTCTTTTCACCGTCCTTGATGACGTAGGAGTCGTTTTTTTCATGGTGTGCTCGGCAAATGATAAATCATTTGTAGTTACAATGTATGTATGTATGTATGTATATATATATATATATATATCAGTCACTGTCATGTACATACATATACCAGTACATACAGTTACATAACTGTTTGATATCATATCATATAAATATATATATATATATTATGTATAACATTGCAAAACACTTATAAAACCTCAGTTAATGTGTTCAACGGTCTGGAAGCACCTCCTCATTGCTGCTGCGCAGAAAGGTCCGCCGCACCACGAAGTCCATCTCCGCGAAGGTGTAGTTTTCGGTCAGATCTGGGACGTTGCAGTTACCGCTGTTGGGTTCGTAGAGTAGTGGACTCCAGCATTGCCAAATTGGTTATCATATTGTGGGTGGTAAAAACTTTCAAAACATGGTTGATTTTATTACTTTGCCAACATTATGTGTTCATGTCAAATTGGGGTCAGTAAAAACATGTTTAAAAAAAAAACATATATTATATTACCCTCTGGTAATTTAACGTAGCTATTGAAAATTGCCATTTATAGTGGATTTACCCATGAAAAATAGTGATTTTCCATAGCTATGTTAGTTTACCAGAGGGTAATGCAATATGATGAGTCGATGTGCCACTATCGCCACAACTTTTTTTCGGCCGGCCGATCATCTGAGAGTCCCGTCTGGCCAGGGTGTCGACAGCCTGGCGCTGACTGTTTGTCTGCCCTCAACCACGGGATGACAACGAGGATCGTAGAGGTGTTTACTGTGCTTACGAAATGGTTAGTAACTCTTCTTCAAAACCACGCATACACAAACAATTGGAATGGTTCCCTAATTTGTATTCGAAGTGTTTGAATGAAATCTGAGCAGTGCCAAATGATTCCTGAGTTTCTGAGGCATGTTTTTTTGTTGCAAGGGTTTCTAGTTCATAGGGTAGAATACCTTAAAATCATATTGCAGGTGTATAAAGATATTATGTATTATAATGTATATATATATATATTACATTATAATATATAATCAACTTGACCATCATGACTTGGGCTAATATCCTCATGATTGCAGTTTCAACTTGATTTTTTTAGTGGCTCATATCCTGTCCAGAACATGATGTAACTACCAGAATAGGGGTGTCTCAAAACATGGGAACACATTTGAATCTCATAGTCATCATTTCCCCACTTTTTCATGGCCATGTCTGTACATCCCCGAATTTGAGACAAATCCATATTGGGAACGGAACTATAAATATATATATATATACCGTATTACCATGTACACAAACCACTATCCAATTAAACCATATTGAACCCACAAGCCAGGTGGGTTTTTCCTCAACCGCGGGATATCACCCCATCACATGTGGCATCATTAGTGTATCTGCATCTATGTTCGGACAACCCCAAATCATCTTACCCTCTAGTAAACTAACATAAGTATGGAAAATCACCATTTTCAATGGGTAAATCAACTATAAAGGCCATTTTCAATAGCTTTTTGCATGTTTACCAGGCCGGGTAAATCCCCATCGTTTCCCATGAAATCCCATGGCTCCCATGCTGCCCAGCGCCCACCGATTCCCTCAAGGCAGATCCCCAGGGAGCATCGACGCGTGAGACCTGAGACGTTTAGGGCGGGTTTGTTGAAGCGTCAAACATGGTGACTTTAGAGGTGATACCCTATGGTAAACATACAAAAAGCTATTGAAAATGATCATTTATAGTGAGTTTTCCCATTGAAAATGGTGATTTTCCATAGTTATGTTAGTTTACCAGAGGTGATACCCTATGATAACATATGATAACCATGGGAGTAATAGCGGTTAATGGTGCTATGCAATGGCTAATAGTAATAATTGATAGATGCTGATAGTGGCTGTACATGGGTGTACCCTCTGGTAATCAAACGCGGCAATGGAAAATCCCCAGCCTAAATGCAGGCTTCAACGGGACGATCATCAGTTGGATTTTCCATTGCCACAGTGAGGGTATAGCCATAGCTTAAATAGTTGGGACCCCAATTGCGGATGCTTCGGATGCTTGGGGGGGCATTCAATATTAGGGGCATGAGAGTATAGCATATTATAATATTTTATAACATTTTATAACTCTATTTTTGTAAGGGGCTCCAACCAAAATCAGCAGTTTACCTTCAGTAAATCCAAATATGTGGCAACCTTCTTGAGGCTTGCTGTTGTGGGCGCCCCGTTGCCTGCGCAAGCAGCTTCAGCAAGAACTGTTTGCGCTCTGCCTGCTGGCGTTTCCATGAATGGACAAGCTTGGATACGGATGGATAAGAAAGATAAGGTTCCTATACACAGTGATTGAACCCAAATCAGATAAACACAAATACAGCCAATCCAATCACACCCTTCCCAAGTATACCCATTGATATCAATACTTAGATCATATCCCACAGCAGTAGGTCAAGCTGTTTGAAGCAAGTACCTGGTTCTGCATGTTCCAACGTGAAATTCTCTACAATATGGAATGCGCCAAGGGTTGTTCTCCTCAATGTACACCCAAAAATAAGAAAATCATGAAGATTAAATTCTAGAAATACATAATTTCAGTCTGAAAAAAACATATTATCAGTGAGTGATTAATGTTGTAAACACAATCATGAACAATCTTATTGACAAACCTTTGGGGATTCAGTTTACATCATCCAGGGTATACCCAATAATAAAGCCTCTATTGGGAATGGTTTATATATGTTTATATATTCTTGGGTTTGTCACATCGTAGATTATCACCAATAATCAATCCAATAAATGATGGTCCACTATGTGTGATTACCAATCCCCAATAATTACCTAATAACAAACCATTAATGGTAAATTACTCCAATAATTCTCAGGGTGGCTCCAAACACCCCAGGTACAAGGAGGGTAAATGGGGTAAATATAAGGTAAAATGACCAATTTGGCAACCTTGTGGCTATCATTTATCTACAATGAGTTAGAGCAACCCTGATTATACCAAATTATTGGTAAATTACCATCCAATGACAATTACTGAGAATGAAGAGCCGTAATAAATTATCCATCCATGTTATTGGTAGTAATTGCCCAATAATTATATATGGTAAATACCCTTTTTCATTACCCAATAAATTAGCCAATTAACGATGGCGATTCTGCATTACCAACATCTTGGTTCATACCACCAACATGGTAAATCATTGGGGTGGATCCTATTGCCCACCTGGCTGGGTGCTGCTATCTGAACCACCCAACCGAAGGGGAAGAGCCTGGGCACTGGGGCGTCACTGGAAAACATCTGACAGAGAAACAATCTGGAAATGCTCTGTTCAAAATAGTTCATGTTGGTTCAGAGTGTTTGTTCATCCTAGTCCTAGTCCTAGATGTCCTAGTCACTAGTCTGAGACATAAGCAAGAGGGACATGGTGGACCGTTTAAAGATCAGATTGCTAAAAAAAAACTTCAAAGAATACTTGGTGGAAAGAACATGCCACCCATTCCATGGGCCCCTCCTACTTTTCGTTTTGCGCCGGCGGCTTCTGGTGACAACAACTGTCTGAGTGCCCGTGCTCGATTGGATGAAGAAAACTACTGGGTTCTGCACCTGAAACTATTCAGATCCAGGCGACTTAGAAACATGAGCCATGTGTAGCTGGTTCAAAGTTGAAATGCGGAGTGGAAAACCCAATTATAGCTTATATCATTTACAGGAAACCATGGTTTTTACCATCAAATATAGGGCTTTCCTGTAGATTTTCCCATCATCCAATTCTATTACCAATTGATTGTCGAAATTTTATGACGAAGTGTTGGGTTGCAAGATTCAAGATGCTTTGCATTGCTTGGCAGGGGTGGCCCAGGAAAGTACGCTTCAACAGTGTAGCAATGCGTTCCCGCAAAAGTGACGTTCTGCAATCAGGAAAGAACTACTTGCTAAGACATCTTGACTTGTAAGTGCTAAACAAAAAAGACAACACATTCACTCGTCGTATCCTGTTCCAAAACAGTCAAGCATCATTTTCCTAGACCCTCCCGCACTCCAACCAACCTATGAAGTAAAAAAAATGGGTGAGACCGCTACAAGTTGATTGGCGACACAAATGATTATATTAATTGTTACACATCATTACCATATATCACCCATACCATTCATCTCGTTATTGCTGGTCGTCCGCTAGATCCTTCCCACAACGTCTCCATAGCAGGTCACTGGGCAGCCCCGCTGGCAGTCGCAACACACACAACCCTCTGTGGACTTCTGGATACCTGCAGAGTTCAGTCAAAGCCGCCAAGCAGTTCCGCTTTCGGCTTTCGTGGGAATTTGACGGAGATATAACAAACAATATGAGGCTTTAAGATTTATTGACCATGATAGGAGGGTTAACAATGAAGCCTTTGAATGGTTTGCATCACAAATCATGGTGAAAAGAGGGTGTATATATATATATATGTATACGCCAATATATTCTGAAATACGCCCCGTTAAATGAACAGATCCAATACCAAACCAAGGATTTCTTTGGTGAGGTATTTAATCTTAGGGGATGGCATGTTCAGGGTTCCTACTGTTTCCTCATTTCATCTAGTCTATAATTAATTTGACAATATTAGACATCACCTTTGAGAGGATTAAACCAAGATTTCAGCACCAAAACGTGATCTTTAAGTCCCAATAATGGGGACATGTAAACAGCTCGAGCTATTTAAGGCCGTTGCGTGTTCCCAAAGTTGGTTGAACCACTGGGAGGAGTAGCTCCGCTTCTATGATAGTCACAGTGACAGTGAGGCAAATATTTAGGGATACGCAATACCAGCTGAGCATTTTAGATCCACCGACAATCTCCCAAAGATGTACAATTTCATATTCGCACACATTCATGAACCAAACATATCCAAAAATGGCAAAACATGGGTGAAGGTTGGGGGTGAAAACCTTGCTTGGTATACCACTGGTGAAATGTGAGCCCGATTGCAGCTTGGAACGACTCCAATGTTCATATATGTTCATTGTACACGTCCCTGCAAGAATGCAACCACCATCCAACATGCCTTTGTTTTGTTCTTGTTCTTCTTGTTGCTGTTGTCATTGATCTTTGTGTTGTCAAGTGTCAATACCATAGGTATATATAATATAATATATAGTAGTATATATTATTATTAGTATTATTATTATTACTATATCTAATTAATCATATTTTCATATATTTACTAATATACATATGAAGTTCTTCATATCACACTCCAGCTCAAGGTGTTTTACCATGTTTTAGCCATGCCTCACTGAGACATTGCCGAATCGATGTCGTCGCTTCAGGTGCCATTTCCTGCAGCATTTCCATACTTTTTGGCACTCGCAAGGAAGAAACAAGAGACGTTCAACTGCTGAGCTCCATACCAAACCCTCCACGAGAATCAAGACTGGTTTCTGCGAAGAAGAAGCTGTCGACAAGGCTTTCCTGCACCGCACTTTGGTCAGAGCTACAACGAATGGTTTTTCGGGTTTCCACCTGATTATGTATATGGTCAAGCCATTGGGTATCCCGGTATCCCAAAAAAGGGAGAGACTCGTCAATATTTAGTTGCAAGAATTGGTAGTCTGGCGAGTCATTTTAGCCCACTGCCACTTGCTTTCTTCCTTTCCAACTTCCAACACATTCAAACAGCCCTGGCATCAAGCTGCAACCCCTTGCCAAATTGCTTTCACCACGCTGTCAACCCTGCAAATCTCTTTCAGCAGTAGATTCAGAACACACCACTTTCCACACGGTTACCCTACTCCAATCAAACATGGTTTGATGAAAATCCTCATCGAACCGTCCATTTAGTTCGGGGTCCCCAGCCGTGGTTGATGATCCCAATGAACCCAAACTGAATCCCATCAAACTACAGTACATTGATTCCCAATCAAATCACCATTTTGAATGGAAAAATCCCATCCAAGGCTACCCAAAAGCCCAACCCCTCCGCCCTCCGCCCTCCACCCTAACCTGCAAAAGTCAACCTTGACAGCCTCTTGAGCTGCTAAGTGAAGCACCTGCCGTCGCGAAAGTGCGGGGTGTCATCAATGGTAGAAACTACCTCAAATACCAAGATTTGCTGATTGGCTCGCCGATCAACAGCTGTTAAATGTCACAAGCAATACTGTACTAATTAATACCCTCTGGTTATGACTAACAGTTCGCCATGGTATAGATGGCCCATAGAAATAGATGCTTTACCTATTAATAGCATTGTGATTTTCCATGGCTATGTTAAATAACCAAATGGTAATAATAATAATAACAAACATAGTAATATTATATCATAGCAATAATAACAGTAACACCAGTGGTACACGGGTGAATGTGATTCAAGTGAGGAATGTCTGACTCCAACAAATTGGTTGTTTCTACATCTAGACTCTAGACCCATCAAATCGATTCCAATTGGACGTTACTTCGCCATTGGGGAAAGTAATCGTGTCTGGCGCAAAGACAGCAAAAACTCCGTTGGTGTCTTGAGATTCTGGTACACTTGTACAGCTTCAAGCCTTCTGTGGTTCCGAAGTCCTGAAACTAACAACTACCCGAAATGTTAAGCACAACATTCTTCGATTCATGGAACTTCAAAACGAACAGGCTCCAAATATGCTACCGCTACCATTCGAAATGGACCGTCTTCGATTTCCATCTTTAATCCTACGGATATTGATGGACAGGGTTAAAAGTGTCTGAAAATGCTGGATCCCCCCAGACGGCAATTAAAAACCAGCGAACATGATGAGCATCCCATTGAAATTGGGGGTGTTCCCCTAAATCTTCAGACAAATCCATATATCATCAGCTATTTTGGTTATATATATATATATCCCCCGTTGTATATATATATATATAACCCCATTATATAGTTACAAATATACATATATATATATAATTATATATATATATATATATGTCCCATAAATACCATGGATATCCCCAATACATCCCCCATAAACCCATGACATCCCATGACCATCCCCGCCTGTGCGTCGGCCGCGGCGGCGGCCGCCTCGGCCAGAGCGCGTTTGCCCGAGCCCATGGGGCCACTCAACAGCAACGCAGTGCGCCTGGCGATGCATTGGGAGTGGAGGAAATGGTGGGGAACATCTCCACCGGAAATCCAAGTGGAAAACAGTGGGGATGGGAAGTAACTCAGCCTTTTCCATATTGGTCATATTGGACACATGAAGAATTGTGGTAATATGTATATATAATGTGTATATATATATAATTAATTTACCCAGTCTGCAAGTGTGCATCTTGCAACATCTCAGCGCTGCAAATGGGTCGGACTGGCTCCTCCTCACGGATCAAGTATTTCACTACAAACTCCTACAAGTTACAGTAGGTCTGGAGTTGCCTCAACATAGCTTGCCACCTGCCAAACAACCAACCCACTCTGCAAAGCCAGCCGGAAACACTCGGCCGACCGCCAAAAGATGCGATGAAAGTCGCTCTGGACCTGAGATTCACGGTGAGATACCGCTAGCTGGGCTAAACGTGTGGAACCGCACCATCCCATTGGTATCCCATTGGCTATCAAATATCAGTCATCAACCTTGATCAATGGTCAATCATCAAGGATCATCAAGGATCATCAAGGATCATCAAGGATCATCAAGGTAGGATATTTGATATCATGATATCACTATCACCATCCCATGGGTTACATCCCAAATGTATCCAAATGTTCCGTATCAACCCTGCCCTTGCCATTTTGGGCTTCCCTGAGGCGATAACCATTTTCAAAGGCAAGGTGACTGCTTCACGCAACATCACCTGGGTCCAGGCACTTGGGGGTGTGACGTTTGCTGCCAAATTAGGGGATTAGATTCTGATTAGATGGGATTAGGGGATATATATATATATGGGGATATTTGGGGATTGGCACTCAACATGTTATGCAATATGTTATGCAATGTTTTTCACCAAAAAGAAAGGATATCGGCATCAGCACTAGCAGGAGTAAGACCAGCGACGCCATACCATATTGACTGTCAACAAGAAACAAACATCAAACAAACATGCTGAAGAACCACACCACCCTGGCCCTCGGATGAAGAATGAACGTCGCATTGCTAAAACTGCATACCAAGAAGGTTGCAGTACGAGCTAATTTGAAAGGAAGCACAATGACAAGCACAATGAGAAGCACAATGAGTGTCCTTCATGCCATTTACATTCATTTACTACATATAGTTACTATAGGTATAGACACGTATAGACAGTATAGAGGTTTAAAATGGTTTAAATAGAAACCTGGAAAACCGTGTCGAGGGAAGCCGAACTTACTGAAAGGTTCGGATTGCTCATTCATCATCATTCATCATATGCATCCCACCATCCATTCTCCACCTTGGCATCATCCATACCATGCAGTTCGGTGTGTGGACTTTGAGCTTGTTGCACCATGAGCCTTCCAGCGAAGTAAAATTTCACAGGCCAGGATTTGCTTCAAAATGTCAACTGCAAATGGACAAACCCTTCAGGAACCAACCCTATGGATACCTCTAGTTCACAAATTGCTACAGTTCACAAATTTCACAAATCAGAAATTCATTTTCACAAATTGCTTGGGTCATGATACCCCCTACTGATCATTCCGACATGTTTATTCATTTTGTGATAGCCTCTGCCAGTCATCGATCCCCTCGCCTGGTGGGACATTCGTCCTGGCTCCGAGATTTTGTTTGCGGAAAAAAATGTGACCGTAAACTGCAAACGTCAATAGATTGGTCTACAACAAATGAAACTCTGCAGGAACCATGGATTTTTCGACTAATTATGTACATTTAAATACAAGGATTTCCTGTACATGTTCACTCAAAGCAATTATTACGGGATCTGTGGGGTTTCATGCTAGATTCTAGCTAGATTTCACTCTGTTGTGTAGCCACAAATAAGCTCTATAGTAGGCCGAGAAGAGGGATACATAGAGCAATGAGCAATGGGAATGAATGCACCCTGCATATCCAACATTGACTGGTCCAGTGACTAGGCGTGGTAACCACCCCCATCATATACCCCTTGTCCAATATTTAGTCAGTTTAGCCCATAGCTCCATCATGTCTTATAATTCTCTATTGGATTTTGATATATAGAAACACCATGAAACACACATATACCCTCTGGTAAACTAACATAGCTATTGAAAATGGCCATTTATAGTGAGTTTTCCCATTAAAAATGGTGATTGTCCATAGTTATGTTGGTTTACCAGAGGGTATACATCCAAAACCAAGGATTGACAACTCTCCTGTCCACGTTTGGGACTGACATCTGATGCACCCGACCGCCTCGCAGCGACTCGCAGGCAGGAGCGCCAGCGCGAGGAGCAGCAACATTGGCCGCATCCTCCCAGTACATGGTTGGTCTTCTTCTCATAAAATCCCATGGAAAATGCGATACATTCAGGATTTAACCAACTATTCATAAGTATATATAGGGCTTTTATGTATATTATATAATATATATATATATATATATATTATATACACTTGTATATTATATATAATTATACATATAAATTATATTATATTATATTACGGTAACTACATTTAAATATACGGATTTTTTTTAACATACGAACAGGAATTTTAGACTACCTCCGAGAAGGTTTTCCTTGGCCCGCCAAGCCATTTAAACATACGGAATCCAATTCATTTAAACATACTGCAACCACATTTAAGTATACGAACTTGTATTTCATACTACCTCCGGGGCCTTGCGGTCTGGCCCGCCCTCCACATATTTAAATGTCGTTACCGTATTCTGGTTATAGGATTTTACCAGGACATCAGAACTAGCCAATGGGGTGACCTTTGCTGGGACCCAGGGACATGGTGAGGCTGCGAGGCCTCACTAGGAGGTTTGAAAAAAAAACAACTGCCAGGTAACACAACTGCCACAACTCACCAAATTCCGTTGATTTCCCTTAATGATGATTAATGATGATTAATGATGGTTAATGATGGTTAATGATGGTTAATGAGGGTTAATGATGGTTAATGATGATTTCCCTTTTCAAGAAAAGGCAAAACACATGATATTGAATTGGAGATCCACATGCCTTAATACATGTTCTTTTTTTCGATGATAACTCTCAACTTTAGACATATTATATCCATGTAGATCTGGTAGCCAAGCGTCCAAAGTAAGTCACCAGCTTTGGGTGACGATGAGATTGACACTAACGCAATGCCTGTGGGCTGCCACTACTACTGCTTGCTGTGCCTTTGCCTGCCATAGAACTGCATAGCATCTATATATATATGTGTTTCAGGATCTTCAGGACATGCTGACTGACTGACTGACATGGCTATTATCCTCTGGCAAACTAACATAGCTATTGAAAATGACCATTTATAGTGGATTTTCCCATTGAAAATGGTGATTTTCCATAGTTACGTTAGTTTACCAGAGGGTATCCTATGAAATCAGCCATTACAAAATGGATTCCTTCAGCCATCAGCCATTCATGTTGCTTCCCATGTGCTTTTCTGTGAGGCTGCCAGCCAGAAACGCAGCCAGATTTCTGCCATCTGACGGACGAAGCCACAACCCCATCGTTTCTCTTCGATATGACTCCTTTATCATCCACATATATACATATATACATATGTATATAAATATATATGTATGTGTATATATATATATATATATATGTGTATGTATATATATATATGTATGTGTATATATAAATATATATGTTAATGATATCCCCCAACTCAGTCACCTTAGTTGGATGTTGACAGATGTTGAAATGCTTCGCTTTCACTGAAACTTTCACACTTTTTCTGTCAAGCGTCGCCAGGTACCTCGGTTCAGGGATGGTCTGCCCTCGCCATTGAACGGTTCCCACTACCAGTGCCAAATGCCAAAAAAAAAGTGAGGTTCTCACATTCTCGGGGCTTCAAAAGGCCAATATCTACAGGGAAAAAACAGTTTAATCATTCATCATGTTTCATCACTTGAATCAGTTCATGTCCTGAAATGGGGGTACCCCGAAATCATCCATTTGAATAGGATTTTCCATTATAAACCAACAATTTTGGGGGTCCACCATTTATGGAAACCCCCATTTTGGGGTCCCCGAATCTTTGGTGACCCACCAGAGCCCTGGCTGGTTTTCTGAGTCCACAACGCCCTGCCAGAAGCGTCTGTAGCGTTCACTGCGCTCGAGGAGCTCCTGTTGAACATGTTGCATGATGAGATGCCATGCCAATCATTTGATGTATCATACTCTCATGCATTGTATGTATGTAATGTAATGCAATGTAATGCAATGCAATGTAATGTAATGTATGTATATTATCATATATATATCTATATACATATATATATATATATGTATGTGTTGGGTATACATACATAGATTACAATGCATTGCAATGCATGGCATTGCATTACATTACACTACATATAATAATGTAATATAATATCATATAATGCAATATACTAAAACATAATATATACATATTATACATATACATAATAAATGAAAACACACACACACATATATATACATACATAGTAAATATATATATATCTAATAATAATATCACATAAAGCCATACAATATATCATAATAAGAAATAATGTAATACTATAAACTATAATATATAGAATACAATACAATATGATATAATATAATATAATATAATTTGATAAAGTATACCATAGTAGAACAATGTGATTTAACCTATAATATAATGCAATACAATACAATACATTATAAAACAGTAGTATGATATTCACATACATAATATGATGTTGTTTAAACTAATAATAGAAAACAATATAATACAATATAATAACAACATGTTGTATCTTATATGATTTAACATAATGTAATATGGTATATCATAAGTCATAGTATATCATAATATATCATAACATATCATAATATATCATAATATAAATACATATATATATATATAACCTGGTCGGTGGTTTCAACCCCTCTGAAACATATTAGTCACTTGGGATTATTATTCCCAATATATAGACAAAAACAATGTTCCAAACCACCAACCAGTAGCAATATCATACCACACAATAACCTGTTTTAATAACATACAATAATACAATATATAGAATAATGTGATTTCATATAATGCAATGTAATATATCTTTAAAAAAAACAGCAACAACAACAACATATGAATTGATATATGAACAGAAATAAACTAGTCAACTCATCCAATCTAAACTCTGCATCTATCAGGCTCGTAGCTCTTGAATTTCTCTTGGGCTCAGACCTGATGTGGACCTTCTTCACTCACGACACCATCCTGCGAAATCTGGGGGTGGTTCAATGTGGGCCACCCACATGTCCAACTGGAATGTATACTGTATATATAATTATATATAATTATGTATATTAAGAGTGGTTCCCCTGAAATGTCAAGACTATTGGCGAAATTGCTAAAACTATTGAATGAACCTAACGTTTTGATACATTTGTGGCCGCTTCTCAAATGCTCGAAACAAGTCCCACTCAAAACCCGTGCGTGCATGTGTGCACAACAACAAAAAGGTGTATTGAAAGAAGATAACAAATACTCACAACAAACCGAAACAAAACAAAACCAAGGAAAACCTCTGGTAAATCATGGTCATGAGTCATGGCTGCCTGAAAAGGTGATTGTCCCATACAAAACATGTGGTTGCAGTTGTAACCTCATGTTCATCTGCTTTTTGGTTATGCATTTTCTTGGTTGCATGCCAGGTACAGTATATAGTCATCCTGGAGTAATTAGATAGAATGTGGATATTTCAAACAGACTCCCAATCATTGGAATCCTATTGATTTTTGTTTTTGGAGGTGCCCTAAAATTGGGGTACATGCCCCCAAATCATCCAAGTCATGAAATATAATTTTACTATTGAAACCATATATATATAGTATAACCATGTTAATTTTCCCACCATTTTTCCAGCATTTTCATGGTCAAATCCCAATCTTTCATGGCTCTAAATATACATCTCCTGTACCATCTGGTTATGACTGACATAGCCATGGCATAGATGGCCCATAGAAATAGATGGTTTACCTATTAATAGCATGGTGATTTTCCATGGCGAACTGTGAATGTCATAACCAGATGGTACAAATCCATACGAATTCGCCTCCAAAAAGGCCACCACATCACATCGCTCCACCGTGGCCAAACGATGCGCCACGATCAGCGAGGTGCGCCCTCGCATGTTTAAGGTCCAAAGATGGGATCATAGATGGGATCATAGCCGTAAACATATCTGTTTGGTGGTTTCAACCCCTCTGAAACTATGATTTATAGGTGATATGTATGATATATCTATCAATAGCTATGGCTTATAGGTGATATATCTATCAATAGCTATGGTTTATAGGTGATATATCTATAGCTGGTCGGTGGTGCAATAACCATCTTGAAAAATATGAGTTCGTCAATGGGAAGGATGACATCCCATATAATATGAAATGGAAAATAAAAGTCATATTTGAAACTACCATCCAGTTCTGTATGTTTGATAGGGGAAAGGATGATCAATTGTTATTTTTGTTGGGGGTAACCCTAGCCTCTGTTTAAAGAAAAAAACATATCTAAATTGACATTGTTTTGGCCCATTTTGTCAAAATTATTGCACCAGTGAAATTGAACCTATTATTGATCATCATGTATCATTCTGTGCCTTCTTGAATATGTTTCGTCACCAGTGCTCCGAGTAGCCTCTGAAAAGGCGTTTCTGAAACCCCAAAAACCATCCCTGTTGCAGCAGTTTCTGAAAGTCTCTGTTCATATTGTTTCATCATTTCAAAACAAAAAAATCCATCACTCTAGACAATTTTCTGACATTGTTGAGCCATTTCCCAATCCGTTCGTTTCCCACACTTGGGGTATCCCAAAACCATTGGTTACCAAGAAAATGCATCAATTTGCCATCCTTTCCGAACTCAACCCACTAAACTGCTTGGTTCACAGGTATTCCTGTTGTGTAACCTCCCATAATTTTATCCTCATGTATTGGTTAATAACCAGTACTTAACCATTAAATATCCATCAAAGCGCGGTTCAATGGTTGTGGGTATCCCTGTGACCCTCGTTGATAATTGCATTTTGCAATGTGTGATAACCACTACATCAGTCGGCGGTTCATTAAAATATTACAATGGATTTGTCCAAAAGTGGCATATATCCGGCAAACCATTGGTTAATCATCATATGTCCCGTTGAATTGACACTTTTGGGGTATATACCCTATTTTCAGACATACCTAAAATTTGCCACTGTTTTCCCATCCAGCAAATAACAAACAAACAGCAATTATCAGCATGGTTATATAGGGTCACATACTGATGGCAGAAATATGCCACTGAAAACTGATGGCATATGAGCATCGAATATCTCGAGAATCGTCGAAACCTGCCATCTGATGGTGTGATGCTTTTAGCAATGAAACAAGATAGGCATCAAAATGGCATGCCAACTGTGTGTGTGTGTAGATACCTGTGGAAACATCTGATCTCAACGGCTTGCACTCTTTCCAAGAAATTTGTACAGGAACGCATTGGAAACTGCAGTTTTATCAGCTGTTTTCCCCGATGGAGCGCCCCAAAGCAAAGGAAAAATTCGAAAACGGCAAAGAAACCCGTTGAAAGGATGGAAACTGCAACTTATCAGGAATTTGGCAGAAGCCGCACAAAGCAAAGGAAAACTTTGAAAATTGCAGAGAAAAATAGAGAAAATAAGCCATGTGCCATCTGTTTGTATGTAGTGACATGCTCAAATTCTGCAGGAAACCTTGGCAATGGACGAAAGAAACTTGGCTTCTTGGTCCCCTTAGCGCAATGAAATCATGAAAATGAGGCTTTCCTGCAGTGGGAAAAGCATGGAAATTGCAACTTTTTGAGCAGTTTCCCGGATGGAGCGCCCCAAAGCAAAGGAAAAACTAGAAAACGGCAAAGAAACCCATTGAAAGGATGGAAACTGCAACTTTTTCAGCAATTTGGCAGAAGCCGCCCGGCCCAACGCAAAGGAAAACCTTGAAAATTGCAGAGAAAATAAGCCATGTGCCATCTGTTTGTATGTAGTGTCATGCTCAAATTCCGCAGGAGACCTTGGCAATGGACGAAAGAAACTGGGTTTGGGCGCAATGAGATCATAAAAGTGATGCTTTGCTGCAGTGGGAAAAACATGGAAATTGCAACTTTTTCAGCATTTTAGCAGAAGACGCCCAAAGCAAAGGAAAACCTTGAAAATTGCAGAGAAAATAAGCCATGTGCCATCTGTTTGTATGTAGTGACATGCTCAAATTCCGCAGGAAACCTTGGCAATGGACGAAAGAAACTGGGTTTGGTCCCCTTAGCGCAGTGAAATCATAAAATTGAGGCTTTCCTGCAGTGGGAAAAGCATGGAAATTGCAACTTTTTCAGCAGTTGTCCCAGATGGAGCGCCGTAAAGCAAAGGAAAAACTAGAAAATTGCAAAGAAACCCATTGAAAGGATGGAAGCTGCAACTTTTTCGTGTGACCCCTTTATCCATCGAAAATTGCATTCAGGCATGCCATCTGTTTGAGTGCAACAACTGGTAGGATATCAACAGGTGGGTTATTTGCATTTCTGATGGCATATTGACGTCCTTTTGCCTATGCCATCTGATTGAAACCCCCTATAAAACCGGTAAATAGTCATCAAATTGATGGTTAAATATTGTTTGTATTCATTGTTTGATATCCCAGTATAGCACCATCATATCCCCATGTTCTCTCCCACATGTGGGTTTGTCTGACTTGAGAGCAGGCGGAGGCGGACGAAAGGTAGTGTAGTGGGAGAGGAGTGGTGTCAAAATGCTGCGCCCCTAAGATGATACACCAAAACCGTTTTTGCGCAGTCTAAGATGATTTTATCCAGAGCATGACTGCATGACACTGTGTCTTGTGCTGCGTGAAATGATGCACGAAAAGGGGTTTATTTAAAACCCCTTTTTAAGACCCCTTGCAGCAACTGTTATTGAGGCTGAAGCATACCAAGTATGCTGGACTACAGGGACATCTCCCTCATGGAAAGTGTGCCTCTAATGTGGGGGCCCGTGACCGCGTCACCCGTGGGAATTGAACCCATGACCATTTTCGGGGGGGGGGGGGGCCCCCCCCCTTATAATTGATATCCAATACATAACGGCGAGAATTCCATGAATTGCACGGGCTGGCCCCCCAATACCCCCTAAGCTTGTGCTGAAGCACGGAGAACTCAGGTAGCTGACGCTACCTTTCGTGAAAATAGGATAGCCCTAAATCCACCGGTTGCTTGCCATGTTCATCATTTGTTTCTCTTAAAATGCAAATTTGTTCAGTATCACCATTCTCAGACAACCCCAACTATCACTTTGTTGGTGAAACCCCATGATATAGTCTTCGAACTTTCATCATGGCCCCATTAGGCCACTCGTTATATCCAAAGACAGTTCTATCAGTTCTATATCCACCATCCCATAATCCAAGACAGTTGGTTCTATATCCATCCATTGGTTTATAATGGTAAAAACCCGTTCTTAAGTCCTTACCCTCTGGTAATTTAACAGTTCGCTATTGAAAATGGTCCATTGATAGTTGATTGACCTATTCAAGATGGACAATAGCATGTTAACCAAAGATTACCATGAACTATTAATGGACCTATTCATCTATTCAATCATCCATTGGTTTATCATGGTCCATTGGATTTTCCATAGCTTTTTGTTTACCAAAGGGTACCTTCTGGTAAACATACAAAAAGCTATTGAAAATGGCCATAGAAATAGTGGATTTTCCCATTAAAAATAGTGATTTTCTATAGTTATGTTAGTTACCAGAGGGTAAGTGAAATCATCATTAATCACCAGTAATCACCATCATTAACCACCATTAACCATCATTAATCACCATTAACCAAAGGGTATCTCCAGCCCATCCCCGGCCTATCCCTTAACGGGGACCCCGCGCCGCGCGCCTTTCATCAGCTCCGCCATGGCCTCCGCCAGGGCGCGCTCCGTGCGCACGTCCAGCGCGGAGGTGGCCTCATCCAGCAGGCACACCGACCTGCCACCAGGGCATGGGGCTTGAAGTTTTTCCAAATCATGGTCGGAAAATCATATATTGTACATATATTTATATATTGCTATTTATATATTGCTGTGAAATCCACAGGTGCCTATCCACCACGTTGGTCACATCTCACAGGTTGCATGTACAGGGAACATTTGGCTGAAGGATCCAAAAGGATGAGCCCGAGCGATCCCACGGTTCGGAGTCTTGAGTTTCCGCATTGGTAGCGGAGCCCGGACAATCCGGGCCCGCGCATGGTTGCCGCACAGGTCCCACGGTGGTGACCTTGCACAGGTGCCTATGGCGTCTTCATCGACTGGAGTTGATGGCCCCGGCGGGTCGATCCGCTATTTTAGCGGTGAATCAGAAGACGCCCTGGAATACAAGAGGTGGCGTAATTGGGTGGCGAACAAGCTGCTCACACTGGACAAGTGTGTGGAGCATTTGGACACAGCAGATTACCAGAAGCCAGGAGGAGACCAGGTACTTCTTCAACTCCTGGACAGTCGTTTTCCCCAGAAGGAGAAGACAGATGTCATGGGTGAGATATTGGGGGAGGTGTTCAATTTGAGATCCAAATCAAATGAGCCGTTGAAAGCATGGGTGGCTAGGGCCACCGAACTGTTTGACAGGTGCGAAAGGAAATGTGGTGTCAAGTTTCCGCCTGAGGCTCGTGGATGGATTCTGCTTCATCGAGCAGGCCTTACAGAAGAACAGCAGGCCGTAGTGTTGGCCAGGGCACAGGGCAAACTGGAGCGAGAGCAAATCTCAGTGGTCAAGTCTACAGCTGCTCACTTGGTTGAGGAAGATTCGGTTTTTGATCTGGACGAATCTGAGGCTCCCACTTTGGAGGCCGAATTTGCTGATGTGGAGCTGTTGCTTTCAGAACATCACCATCATGGACTGGATGAGGTCAATAGCAGTAGTGACGCGTTTTTGGAGACGGACGTTGCCGAAGTCCTTCAAGTTTCCTGGCGTGAAAAACGTGCCGAGCTGTCCAAGTTACAGAAAGCTCGAAAGTTCACAGCTGCCAAGGAACTCCGCCGAAGCTTTCGGGTGGAAGTAGAAGAATCGAAACGCAAGACCAAGCGCCATAGATGTGGAAAACAGGGACATTGGTCCCGAGAATGCAAACAGCCCAGAAAGGATTTTCCTCAGAAGTCCGAAACCAACAAGGGCTCTACGTCAGCCGCTGCAGTGGTGCAAGCAGATCAATTAGATTTTGTAGCTGCAGTGGAACATTTGGTCCCACACTCTGTAGCCTGGGTTGGTCGTGAGTTGACGATGCTGGAACAGCTGCGTGAAATGACACAGAAACGCACCGAATCTCAACAGACGGTCATCGAGAATGAGGTGCTGCTGGTATCATCACCCGGTTTTGGGGTGCTGGATTCTGGATGTAGTCGAACGATCATTGGAGTCGAAACACTGTCTGAATTTGAAAAGATGCTGAATCATCGCAATATGCCTCAGCCAAGTAGAAGAACAGAGTACAACAGTTTTCGTTTTGGAAATGGTGCTACAGAGATTTCAACTGAGGTAGCAATGTTGCCCTGTTTCCTAGCTGGTCGAAGAGGTGTGATTTCAGCAGCAGTGGTGCAAGGAAAAGCTCCCTTGCTCATCTCTCGTGGGGCTTTGCAAACGCTGAAGGCATGTTTGGATTTTCAGAATAACCAGATTCAGTTGTTCGATGATCGGGTCGTAGTACCTTTGGCCACAAATTCTGCTGGACAGTATGTGATCAATTTGTTGGACAAGCCCGACAATGCCAACGCAACAGTTGAGAATGGATCTGAACCGCTTGCTGCCGTGCCTTCCCAAGAGGCCCTGCCGGTTCTGCCTGATGTTGAGCATGAAGACACTGTGAACGCTGGGTTTCATGAGCCGTCCAACGAACCTTGCCAGGTGCCTCAGGACAGTCCGTGTCCTGCCCATGAATGTCCTGAAACCCCGAAATATGTGTGGATTAGAGAGGATTGGGGAAATAGCCATGGTCCCATAGCCACTAATGGGGGTCCTCAATGGGAGAAGGTAAAACGTAGGGTAATCCGCACTGCACTTCATGGGAAGATCCTGTGGGATGAAGAAATTGATCACAGCAAACCTCGTAAGTGGTATCATCACAAGCTGCCTGCCGAGCACACCATCACTGAATTTCACCATATGATCCATGTAAACATGACCCCAAGCCTCCCCATGCTGTCTCAACGTGATTGTCGTAGACTGCAACAACAGGTTATGTCATGTGCCATGATGGATAGGACCCATGTCAAGTCGAAGCGCATGATGGTGGTCGAAGTGTTTTCACCTCCGAGATTTGCTGAGGCGTGCCAGCGTGTAGGACTCAAAGCTCGTAGCATTGATCTGATCACCGGCCAGGATCTTACGGTGCCAGCTACTTGTAGGGAATTGGAACAAGACCTTAAGGATAACCCTCCCGAGCTCTTAGTCCTTTGTCCCCCATGCACTGATGAAGGTGGTTGGTTTCACTTGAACAAGCATAAATGGCCAGTAGAAGAGTATTTGAGACGCACCACCCAGAGCAGGAATTTCATCAAGTACTGTTGCCGGTTGTTCAAAACCCAGGTAAACCTAGGAGGTCGTGCTCTGTTCGAACATCCGAAGCCTGCCAAGACTTGGAAGTATGAAGAGATGCAGAACTTGTTGAAGAAATTTCCTTCTGTTGACTGTGACATGTGTCAATATGGGTTGAAAATTCCTGACAGTGATCGTTTCATTCGCAAGAGTACTCGACTGCTCCTGAGCCATGAGGACATGAGATGTCTAGGCAAGACATGCCCTGGTTCCAGTGATCCGTGTCATGTGTGTCATGATCATGTAGCAGGTTCACATGTCTCGATTGGCCGAGTGAGCACGTTTGCGGGTCGATACACGGAATCCTTTGTGCAGGCTGTGTTGGAAACCATTCCAGCATATCGCAAGCATTGTCACCAATGTCTAGAGGTGCACGAAGATGCAGTTCCAGACCGTCTCTGGCCGGAAGTGTTGGCTGTGGCTGAGAAAGTAGGCGAACAGTCTGATGAAGAACTCAAGGCTGTTTTGCTGAAGGCTCATAAGAATCTTGGCCATCCTGCCACACATGACCTTGTGCGCATACTCCAGAATGCACAAGCCAGTGACCGTGCCATTGCATTAGCCCGCACCTTAGAATGCCCAGTTTGTATCAGCCAAAGCAAGCCAAAGGCCGCTCTGCCGGCTCAACCGCAAAGGGTTTCCGAATTCAATAGGCAGATCGGCATAGATGTGAAACATCTCACCGGCTGGCGTCCTAACCAGAAGATCAAGGCGTTGAACATTGTTGACACTGCGAGTGGCCTCCAACGAATGATTCCTTTTACCAGTCCTGAAACCAGTAAGCTCCTGTGGTCCCTTTTGCAGGAACATTGGATTAGTTGGGCAGGCCCACCAAAGGAAATCGTGTTGGACCCATCTGCCACAAATTTGGGAGAGCCACTTATTGTTCCTTTAGAACACCGTGGTATTCATGTCCGCCAGATTGCTGCCGGTGCTCACTTCCAACTAGGGAAGGTAGAATCGCATGGAGGTTGGTTTAACCGTGTGTTGGAGAAGATCCTGACGGAGTTTCCGCCTTCAACTCATGAAGACTGGTTGGAATGTGTGTGTCATGCCCATGTCAAGAACAGCATGTTGCAACATCATGGAGTCACGCCACATCAGTTTGTGTTTGGTCGTAATCCCGATGTTCCTGAAGATCTTCTCAATGAACCCCAGCGGGTGGTCAGTGCCACTGCAGCTCTTACTGACGAAGCCATCGACCGAGCGAACAAGATCAGACTCTCAGCAAGAGAAGCTGTCATTCGTTTGCAAGATGATCGGTCCCTCCGGTTGGCTCTTGCTGCACGTCCGAGGGTTGTAGAAGATTTTAAGCCTGGAGATATGGTGGCATACTGGCGTAATCAGAAGTGGGTTCAGGGTAAATTGATGTTAGGGGGTAAATGGTATGGAACTGCCATAGTGTTGGGTAAAGTAGGCCGTAACTACGTCCTTGCTCACCGAAAGCAAATCCTCAGAGCTGCCCCTGAACAAGTTCGCTCTGCAACCAATGAGGAAACCACTCTGCTGAAGACAATGGATGTTGAGTTACTGGGAATCAAAGATCTCATTGAAGGAGGTGCTTTCAAGAGCCAGCAGTTTCATGACCTCACGTCGCAATCGTATCCATCGGTGGCCAATGTGAACACCGGTGAACCCACGTGCCTGGAATCAATTGAGTCAGAAAGGACTCCTGATGCCTCTGCCGTGCGAGCCAGTTTGCATGTGCCTGACAACCAAGTGCCACCGCTGGTTCAACAGCAACCAGCCGTACCAGAGTCTGCAGTAGGTGATGCCCCAACAGTGCCTGAATCTCTCGTTCCTGAACCGGAGCGTAACAGCCCGGAAATGAGTGATCAGACAAGCCACTCAAGTGATGTGTCCTCCACTTATGGTCCCATGAGAAAGGTACGAGGGAAGAACGGGCCTGATGCTTTGTGGCGTCCACCCTCCATGAAACAGGAGGATTTTGTGTCCATCATGCAGGAAGTTGCACCACAGCTCATCAGTGATCTTTTACACCAAGAACAATCTGAAGTTGCCGATTCAAGCATGTCTGCTAGCAGCCATGTAGGTAAGCGGAATCACGAACAGAGTGAATCCAGTGCAAGTGAAGAGCCCGCAACTTCCAAACAGCGTACAGCGTCTCCGAGCACAGAAGCCTTGTCCGTTGAGTGGTTGGATACATGTGACACTGCTGAAGTCCTCATTGCAGAATATCTCAAACATAAAGCTGCCAAAGAGATTCCCCATAGTAATTACTCACCAGAGGTTCAGAAGAAAGTTGATCAGGGTAAACGACTCGAGTGGGAAACAATGGTCAATAAACCTGGGGTAGTCAAAGTTCACTATGGTAAGCATGCTCAAAAGATTCGTGAGGAACAGGCCCATCGTTTCATTGGCAGTCGTTTTGTGTTGACGCGGAAAGCAATTGAGGAAGGCCAGGCAGTCAAGCCTGACGATCCAACTACATACACTGTGAAAGGGCGTTGGTGTTTGCAAGGTCATTTGGACCCAGATCTACAGCAGAAGGCTGAAGAAGGCAAGCTTCAGTCTCCAACATTGAGCCAACTTAGCCGTATGGTGTTGATGCAAGTCATTGCCAGTCATGGCTGGGATCTTGAGCTTGGAGACATAAAGAGTGCCTTCCTTGAAGCGGGGTTGTTGGACGACAAATACCGTCCATTGTATGCAAAGCAGCCACCAGGTGGCATTCCAGGTCTCCCAGAGTCTGCCGTGATTGAAGTGTTGGGAAACATCTACGGACAGAACGATGCCCCTGCAGCATGGTTTGGAACGTTCAGACAAGCAGCAATAGACGCAGGATGGATGCAGAGTAGTTTTGACAGCTGTTTGTTTACGCTTCGATCCAAGCAGGATAATTCGCTGATAGGAGTGCTGGGAGTTCATGTCGATGACACAGCTCTTGGAGGAGCTGGTCCCGAGTTCCGTTTGGCCGTAGAGAAGCTTCGTGCACGTTTTCCATACAGAAAATGGCGTGTCAACAGTGGGGAGTTTTGTGGTGCCTTTTGATCAAGATCCCAAGACAAAAGTCATTCGCATGAGTATGAAGAACTGTGCAGAAAAGCTTCGCCCAGCCAATATCAAACGAGGTGTACCACCAGAGACACCTCTTGATGCACTGCAGCAACGCACTTTGCGTGCAATCAATGGTTCATTGAATTGGTTGGCCTCGCAATCAAGACCCGACATTTCAGCACAAACCAGCATAAGTCAACAAGCCTTTCCAAATCCCAAAATTCGACATCTCCGACATGCCAACAATGTGGTTCGAAGAGCCCGCATGCACAGTGATTTAACTATAACGTTCACTCCAATCAAGCCAGAAAAGCTGACAGTCGTGTGTCATTCCGATGCGGCCTTTGCAAATGTAGGTGACTATACCCAAGCTGGTCATATCATTGCTTTTACCGAAACTAGTCTACAGGATGGTCAGGTAGCAGCATGGTGTCCCATAACCTGGAGAAGTCACAAGCTCACGCGAGCAGTAAGTTCAACTCTGGCGCTGAGAGCCAATCATTGGCTACGGCGTCAGGTACAGTAGAATGGATCATGTTGCTGCTGTCAGAAGTTTTGGATGGACCTTTCAAATTGCGTGACTGCCGAGAGAAGCTGAGTGTTAGAAAACCAATCCTGGTGACAGATTGCAAGTCCCTTTACGATCATCTCATGTCACCATCGGCCCCAACTGCAATTGAAGACCGTAGGACCTCCATAGACGTAGTCATAATCAGAGAAAGCATTCGTTCTCTCTCAGCGTTCATGCGTTGGGTTCCAACAGACCGTATGCTAGCAAATGCCCTGACGAAGGATCAGGGCGACCCTCTGGATATGCTGCGTTCGTGTCTAAAAAGCTCTGTGTACCAGATCTCGCCGGAAGATCATGTGTTGCGAATGCAAGCCAAAGAAAGAGAAGACCGACTCCAAAAGAGACCCAAACCAAGTTCCCCAAACTAGATGCGTCAAAACTGGAAGTTAGCCTTTCTATGCTCGTGGTTAACTAGTCTTTCTGTGGAAAGAATGCATAGATGGTCATTCGTTGTGGGGGTCATCATGAACGAGTGTGCTTGTTAAGCTGTAACTGCCAGGCGTTTTCCATAGGATCTCAAATAGCCAGGGTCATAGCCAAGTACAGTAGTTTTTTCCCCTCATGTCGCTCTCCAAGGGATTGAATGCCGATGAATCCAAGATGCTGCGCTCCTTGCTGCAGCGTGCTCATGAGAATGGTTCCTTGAACGTCTTCTTGCCCACATTGGGTTCTGAGACGTCTGATTGGTCAGAAGTCGAATCGCTGGAAGAGGATATGTCTGCCGCCATGAATGATGCGTCCAAGCGCCGCCTTGTGAGCCCAGATCGCCTGGATGCGAAGCATGGCCAGCGGCCAGACCAAGCAGCTTTCAAGCAAAGCTGCACCGGCTGCTGGAACAAAGTCTCCGACAGAGGAGAACTCAGTGAAGATTGACTTTGCAAAGATGAAGATTCCTTCGGATGTGCAGAGCATCGAAGATTGGGGCACCACAATCATGGCTGAGGGCAAGATGGCTCCTCGCCAGATGTCATATGCTGAGTTGGCCTCGTCACCGGAGGCAGATATCCAGCGCTACCTGCGTTGGCTGATGTTCAATGTCAATGCCAAGAACTTGCCGCAGTATCAGGATCTCTCTCACTATCTTCATGTCACGAAGTATGGTGAGGCTTCTGGGCCTACTGGATTCAACCGGGTCCGCAAGACCGGCTGATCGATCTATGGATGGAGCCAAATCTGTGAAAGATGTGATGAATGAAACAGGCTTGCTATGGGGATGGCAAGCGCACTGTGCCTTGCACTACCATATGGAAATGGTATCATGCAAATCATCCCCGGAGGACTTGTCTTTCAATTTTAGATTATGACCGGTGTGAAATCCACAGGTGCCTATCCACCACGTTGGTCACATCTCACAGGTTGCATGTACAGGGAACATTTGGCTGAAGGATCCAAAAGGATGAGCCCGAGCGATCCCACGGTTGGGAGTCTTGAGTTTCCGCATTGCTATATATAATATATAAATATAGCCATATATATATATACATATATATTGCTATTTATATATTGCTATATATATAATATATATAATATATATATATATATTGCTATATATATATTGCTATTTATATATATATATGGTGTGGCTTAATTTTGCTAAAAAATAAAAATATATGATTTGCACTTGAAGATGATTGAACATGGGGGAGATTGGGAAGTTAAAAGTGGTGGAAAGGGGAATAACTAGTGTGAACTACATCAAATGTATTAACAAAAAGGAAGGTTTTGGGGTCATGGTTCTCCGTACAAAGAAGAAACCCACCCAGTTATAAGCTGGTTTATAAACACAATTAACTAGACGTCCATGTATATATATATATGTATATATATATAATACAATTATATCATATTCAATGTATATATTATATATATATTGTATATATATATATATATATTGTATATATATATATTATATGGGTATAGTCTGATTAAGAGCTCTTTGCAGTGTTTGAGAACTTGTCATCGAATTCATAGAAGTTGTCCACGTTTGCAAGAAATTGTGCACGTTTCACACGCCCCCCTAATAACGTTCGTGTTTAACTGCTGTGGAATGGACGGCTCTCATTCGGGGCTCTTAACCAGACTATCCTGATATAATATATATATATTATTGCGTAAATCAACCCGAGTGTGCCTAGTTAATTATAAACCACCTTAGCGAACTATGGGGCACAGCTTAGTGGGCATAGCGCCACAATCTTCGCCATGGCATGGCACGCCGTGGGATCTGGGGTACCCCACGGATCTGCCAGCAGGCAGCGTGCAATGCCGATACGCTGTCGCCTGCCAAGGTGACTGGTGACCCTGCTACCCTAAAATAGCTGGTTAATGGATGGTTATCCTCCCACATATGTGGTAATATTGTGGCCATATTGTGGTAATAATAGGTTTTGAACCCATTCCAATATTGATATTAAGTGCGCATGATGTACACTCTATTTATGTCATGGTCCCTTGGAATCGAACGCGTATGGCTCAAAATACGGGTACGGATGGATTGTTCCTCGGTGATGCGGACGTATGGAACAAAAGGAGTTACGCAAATGATCATCATTGACCATCTAAATTGGCCATCAGCGTTGGCCATCTATTCCATACCATACCATAAATTATCATCTATATAAATTGGGCTATGTCAAAATAGATAAGTCATGGGGATAATCATCATATATAAATGGGGATCATGATCATCTATATATATATAGGGGGATCATCTATATCTATATCATATCATCTATAGGATATGTATTCACACATAATGATCATCTATAATCATCTAAATATACCATAACTATGTTAAATTACCAGAGGATCTCCCCATGGTTTCTTCATCCCCTGGGCTGCCGGACTCTCCGCCGCTGAGTTTCATGCCCCGCTCGCCCACGGCGGTATCGTAGCCTGGAGAGCATTTGGTGGGTAATAATTTATATATACATATATATATATTATCATATTATTATATACAATAATCATACCAGTAACCCAGTTATATAACATGTTAAATATCTATATACATGTATACACATATATATATATATATGTATATATATATTATATATATATCGGATGATGATATATATATATATATATACATACATAATTATGATATATTATAATTGTATATATGGGTTATTAATGGTTTATTAATTAGTAAATTACATAATCACTTTCTGACTGGGATGCACCCCGAAGTAGCTTTGTTTTAAACATCGGCAAAAATCACTGGGATACACCTCCAAGATCATTGCTTGTTTGGGAATGCCCAATGGTGCCTACAAGTGTGCCTATCAAGCCTCACTATTGAATTCTATAATATCTTCTACCGAACTGTTGCTTGGAAATAGGATAAGAAACAGCAAGGGGATTGGAATGTGGAGTGACAAAAAGAAGAAACGCGATAAAACAAGGATAATTCTAAGCGTGTCCTCTTTGACGCTGTTCACTAAAAAAAAAATCTACCGAGAAACTGGATGAGACCCGCAAGCCATCACACCTCCGACCATGGTGAGTGCTGCTCTTATCTGGTATTCCTTTGGCACCCAGAGGCATAGAGGAGATTGTTTGTTAGTGTTTGTTCCACACAGAATTTGAATGGTCTTCATGGTCTTCCTTAACCTTCCTTATACAAACAAACTACCACAATCAACCACACATTTTGGTTATCAGGGACCACAATCACTAACCAAACCTCAGGCCTTCTGGTAGAGACTCGATGTGCTCATGGATTTGCGCTAGTCTGGCAGCCCACTCAACCTGGCGCTGTTTGACACAAAAAATCTACGGGAACCTCGTATACTTGAAATGGGACCTCCTGGAAATGTGGTACACAAAAATGATAAATTCATACAAATTCAATAATACATTGATTATAGTTGATATCATCAAACTTGACTTGTGGGTACCATATTTTCAAACAAACCCAAATAGAAACAATACAAGGAACATGGGAAAAAACAGGATTATTTGTTCGTAATATGCACTAGATGTAGGCAATCAAAGTTGGGATGACTCTGAAGACTTGGAATATGCCACTTTTCAGAAAAATGTGGGTCGTTGCGGGAAATACTGTCCAAACTTTAGTGGCAAAAATGAACAAAAATGAACAAACATAACAACTTGTGCTGGCCTAGATATTCTCTGGTGGAAAGTCCGTTCCTGTAACAAACTGAACCTTCGTAGCATCCGGCCTCTGCATCTGTAGCATCAGGTCGGGCATAGCGGATGTTAAATCCTTGGCCAATCAGGTCCCTTCCTTGTCAAAGGATACTAATAGGGTACAACTGAAAAAAAAACACTAGTCAACAACTTTTAACTATATAATAAATTATAATAATATCTAACAAGTATACTTCCTTCCAACCTTGTTTTTTTTTAATGCACATTCAAGCTACAACGTGAGTGCCTGAGGCATAGGCTGATTGTGTCGTTGAATAAAGCGCAGTCCTGCATGCAGTAGAACTAAAGGAATGTCAGCTAAGAATGCTCCGGGATCTATCTATAGTTATATCATCATGAAAAGGAAACCGTTGGCCACTGCCCAGAACTGGGCAGCAAGGGTATTATGCTATGATATGGTTCACTGCTGTACAGGCTGCCTAGAGGTGATGGCCAGAATTGATCGATAAAACATGATAAATCACCGACCGTATTACAGCAATTCAACAAAAAAGTCAAGCATGCAAAAATGGCATAGAGTATCTTTAGCCATTTTGACATATTTTGACCATAAAAGGTATTCTGAAGTCTGAAGTAATGCAAATTTCCACAATACCCAAATGCATCCAAATGCAGTTCTCGAAAATATAAGTTTGTCTCAAAACGGGGAGTACGACAATTTATGCTATCACATGTGCTTATCTACATACAATCAGAATCAATAAGATATTATATTGTCTACTAGTTCTTGAAATGCTGTGTTTTGTGATCAGATCATATACCACCATATCATCTGGTTGGTGGTTTTAAGTTTTAACAATCTTCAAACATATCAGTCAATGGGAAGGATTACATCCCATATATATGAAATGGAACATTAAAAAAAATGTTTGAAACCACCAAACAGTCATATAACAATCATATAATATCATATACCCTCTGGTAAACATACAAAAAACTATTGAACATGTTGAACATGGCCCATTTATAGTTGATTTACCTATTAAAGATGGTGATTTTCCAGTTCGCTTTTTGTATGTTTACCAGAGGGTAAGTGAAATCGCCATTAATCAACACCATTAATCACCATCATTAACCATCATTAACCACCATGAATCACCATTAAACACAGCCATTTTCAATGGAAAATCACCATTTTTAATAGGTGAACCATCTATAAATCTATGGGCCATCTATACCATATTTGTTTTCTTTCCACCGAGTCATGACCATTGCCCATCGATCCTGTGGCACAATGCCCAGGAAGCGCCGGAAGGACGCCAGATCCAAGGTCTTCACATCCTGGCCATCAATCAGCACCTGGCCGAGGGATGACCTTTGATCAGAAATCATCTGGTGGAGCACCAAATGATAAAGTTACGGATCAACATTTCAAGTACCATCTGGTTATTTAACATAGCCATGGTATAGATGGCCCATAGAAATAGATGGTTTACCTATTAATAGCATGGTGATTTTCCATGGCTATGTTAAATAACCAAAGGGTATAAAAAAAAAAACTATGATAAAGGTTGAACAAAAACACCAAGTCGCTACAATTTCTGGTGTACATATAATCATGTATAAAAAATGACGATTGTGAATTAAAATCATGTGTAGCACTATGATGGAAGTTCAAAGTCGAGTCATGGTGTCGCAGTCCGCCGGAAGCGTAACAGCTGGGCAACAGAGGTAAACATTGGATTGCAATGGATAACCCATGATATTCCCAAAACAAATAAACCATAATAAACCACTGTAAGATCACGTGCTACGAGCGTGCTACGTGGCCCAAAGCGTGAGGTTGCATGATATTCCATTCCTATATTAGATTCCCCGAAGAGTATACAACATTTTACAGCTGAGCAGTGTTCAAACCCTACGTTGCCCCTTTATACTGGAATGTTAGTTCATAGGGATTCACTTCATCGATAATGGATTGTGATATTCCCAAATATATTTGTTAGTACATACCCGAACTAATCATCAGTCAACCATGATTTTTTTGAGTTACATCCACTTATATCCCCAATAGTTTGATGCTCAACACCCTGTTAGTTTTGATGCTTAAATCATAAAACAACCGGGGTTTTGATTACCCTCTGGTAATGACTAACATAGCTATGGAAAATCACCATTTTTAGTGGGAAAATCCACTATAAATCACCATTTTCAATAGCTATCTTAAATTACCAGAGGGTACTACGCAGGCAGGTGGAACACCATCATTATCAGAGGTATCCATCGCGAGCCTGCCCCTGTTGCGGGTCGTTGAGGCGATACAGCAGTCGCAGCAAGGTACTCTTGCCGGAACCTGGCATAAAGGGCCGGGACCCGAAATAGGGAACACTCGAATGTCATCTGGCTGAATTGTAATAGGATTTATATAATGGATTTTGATGGATCTATTAATGGAAATATCATGGGATTTAAGGGATCTGGCTGAATTAGACAAATTCACGAACCTGAACATAGTTGAAAACTTGCGGCCATTCGGGGATGATTCCAGTTACCACAGTTACCAAGCATCATTTCAGTGACGTCACAGTGAGGACATTATTACCCTCTGGTAAATTAACATAGACCCTGGCAGATAGGGGTTGGAAGACTAGTGACTAGTTTCCATTAAAAATTGGTGATTTTCAGGGTCTATGTTTATTTACCAGAGGGTAATCCACGATGTCATATATAAAAATTCAAGGTATCTTTTGGTGAGAATCGATAGCTTGGCCATCTACAGTATAAGTTCACAACTAGTTCACATAAATTCACGTACAGTAAATTCACCATCAGATTCTGATGACTGGATGGCCAATTTCGTGTCCAAACCTACTTTTTGCAAAGTGAACTGTAAAAATAAACAGCCGCAGCTGCTGGAAATGACCGGGGCATCGACCGCTGGATCCAACGATGGCAACTTTGGAGCCAGGCTTCACGTCCTGGCAGCTGTGTTCACATGCAACACTTGCACCAAAGATACTATATTATACTATATTATGTATAGCACATATGTATAGCACTCAATGAGTCTCAAGTACACAACTTCTATTCAATCAGAACATATCATAGCTGCATGGATGTCAATGAACATGATGTTTAGGTACGAGGCTGGGACATTTATCTCTCCCAGTGTTGGAGTGTATACCACCGCAGACTTCCAGAACAGCTGGGACATACCTGTATCAACCGGTATTAACCATCTCTATGATACATCTGTTTGTCATGTATAAGAAAGAAACATGCAAACTTATACAAGTATTCACTTGTATCCCGTAGCGTTTAACCATAACTGGTTGATCATTCCTAGCAAAATCTATGTAGGAATGGGAAGTGACTATATGGCCTAGCCGCCTAGCCACCTAGCAACACCTATCCAGAAAAACAAAAATGATAAATAAACAACAAATGACCAAACATCAAGGGGTATCATCCCAGCCTACCTGGCGTGTTGCGATGTCATCCTGTGGCGAACCGTACACTTCAACCAGTATGTAGTAGATACATCCATTTGAACAACATAAAACAAAATCATGCTGGCAACACCAGAGAGGCTCCCTCAAGAACCACATTGTGCGCATAGGAGTAGTGCACATCACGGAACTCTACACGGCCTGGCAGGTGAGAATGGAATGAGTGGGAAAGGTGATGCTGTGTTGCTGTCATGAATCCAAAAGGCTTATTAGCTACTTCAGAGTGGGTTAATTCATGCCTATAGCAGCCTATAATCTTAATTTGGATTGAGACTTGGCAAGTCGGGCTATTAATAGAATTCTTATCCAGTTGCTGCCCATGTAAGAGAACAATGCTTTAAACAGAACACAAACACAATGTACAGTATGATTCAGTATGATACATTTCTTTTAGAATGTAGAGTATTATACAGTCACATTAAACTTTGACATCTTTGACCATAATCTCTAAGCCAGTCATTCGCGTCGACAGAACTCCCCATGCCTCCATGAAATTGGAAAGTTGCACCATCCTCTGGTGGTTGTACAGCAGGAACCTGCTGGAATTCTGGTGGTCACATGGACATGAACTGACTGTGATTTTAGTCATCCATTTTTTGTCCGAGAAATATGTCCAATTTATTTCATTGGATGATGTTTTCTTGATCTGGCCAATCATTGAATTTGGACCCAGACACCTGCAAGTGCCAGTTGGCTTCTCAACTTTTCTGGCTTCCAAATACTTCAGATTCTTCCTTATATATGAGTAATCATATATATATAATCATATATATATATATTTAGATAACCAAATATATATATATATACACTATCATATCCCATTTAATAATGCAACCGCCCCACGACGCGCCTCCTTCAGAAAGGCTTGCAACTTTCCCAGGTCCACAAAGCCTTGAGTCGTCACCTGATGGAGATGCTGGAGACACTACTCGGATCTCTTTTTAATCTGACATGGAACAACAGGAAAAACATGTGGTGAATAATGGTGAATAATGGCTAATGGTGGTGAATAATGGGTATCATGGCTAATACTGATTAATTGTGGAGAATGATGGTTAATAATGGGTATACCCTCTGGGAAATCAAACATGGCAAGCTGGAACATCCCCTGTCAATGGAGGTTTACAGCTGGGAAAATCAAGTAGAAATGGGTGATTTTCCCAATGCCATAAAACATGCCTAATAATTGTCATAATATACAAATCTAAATTGGTGGTACCTATGATACCCCAAATGTTGAGTTTATCATTGGTTCTACCATGTTCTACCACAATAGTGATTTCTATTGATTTCTTGAGGCAAACTGACTTCAAGGCCTCTGAAAGTCAGTCTACACAATTCTACACATTGAACTTTGCCAAAATCATTCGAACTCCGTGGTTGCAAGACAAGTCTTGTGTTTTCACCGCCACATTGCCACATCAACCGTCGCCACTGCGCCATGCTGCGCCCGGCTGGCCCTATCTGGCCCTTTTCCCTGTCGCAGTTCTTGCTTCACAGTCTGCGGGGGGCCATGTCTCAAAGGAAGTAATCCGGAGTGCGCTTCACTCCCTCGGCTGGAATCTCCTGCGAGCTGACCGGAGTCGATGCAGAACTGACTGACACCCTGCGATAATTATAGCAAAAAAGCTGTGCACATGAAAAAAACATCTCTGAAAAGAGGGTACCCTCCGGTAAACTGTCACATAACTATAGAAAATCACCATGTTCAATTGGAAAATCCACTATAAATAGTCATTTTCAATAGCTATGTTAGTCATTACCAGAGGGTAGGTACCCCAAAAACCCATGACCGTCATGAGACCCAAATGGCACTTAAGATCTTCTGCATCCCATCCCTCCCAGCTGGATGGGAAAAGCACCAAACCTTCTGCACGGGAGGCGGGTCGAATTGCAAAAATGTGTACCTTGATGAAAAAGGTCAGAAGTTACAGAAAGAAGGGAGAAATGTCATGTCTTTTTCCAGCAGGATTTCAGGATGGCCTGATTTAGGAACTTCCGATCCACTATGGCCCTAGTTGTCATGATCACTCTTTCACAGCAGGACTGCAGTGACTTAAAGGACTCTGATGCACACACCTTTGACAAACAATCTGATGCTTATGAATGTTTATCATGTTTTGTCAACATCAACAGGGTCCTGTAATGGTGGAGGAAGGAATCATGATCAACCACTTGAAACACAGAAGTCCTTGCAGCCAAGGCACTTCAGATGTTCATCAATTTCCATGACGGCTGCTTGATTGCCACACCTTGGGATTTTGGATTTGATGAAATCTTGAGTGATGTCGAGTTCGATCAAAGGATATGTCCAGGGCAAACGAAACGCACAGAGAATATCCTTTCAAGGTGCTGCAGTTCCACTCACCCAGAAACTTAGCTGAAGCAGTGCTGAAACCATGTGTGCTAGGGTCAAAACATGGCATACAGTTTATGGTCATCCATACCATATCGGGAATCCCTATAATGGGATAATAGGTATATGTATAATATCATATCTACAATATATATATATATATATCTCATATAGATCCATATAGTGCATATATAGATAGTAGATATATATATATATTATATTATATATCATTATACATCCCTATGATTGAAAACACATGCCATGATGATGGGATAATAGGTAATTATATGTATAATATCATATCTACAATATATATATATATCCCATATAGATCCATATAGTGCATATATAGATAGTGTATATATATATATATATATCATTATAAATACCTATGATTGAAAACACATGCCATGATGATGTCTTTCCACACAAATTCCGCACAGAAAAACACCTCGCCTGTAGCAGTAATTTGGTGCTGAGAAAATTGTCACCACGTGCCTGGCAAAAGTCAAAGAACTTTGAGGGTCACAGGGGTACCCACAATCATTGAATGTGTTTTTTTGTTGTTACTGTTGAATGGTTACTATGTGATGGGTTTTATATAATAGATATGTTTTAAGATGTTTACTGTTTAATCATCAATGTTTAATGATGATAATTTAGCATGGTTTAGCATGGTTTGGCATGGTTTAGCATCATGTTCCCTATGAACATATATTCAACATGGCCCTAATGGGCGGGTAACGCCCCATTTTCAGTTACCAAACCCAAATCCGAAGCAAACGCGTTTAAACTCAGGACTTCCTCCCCAGTTGTTTCGCCAGGTTTGGCCCAGAGATTGGATATTCCTCCGAATTAGTCATGGATGTCATGGGAAACATGTTTCCAAATCACTGATTTTTGCGATATAACTTGACATGACCTGCTTTTTGGACAAGGTGTCCATGTCCGAGGGGTCCCCCATCCTGCCTATCATGACACCAGTTGTAGCCCTCCATTACAAGCTGGTGGGCTCGTGCGATCAGTTTGAGACCATTGGCATGATTGAACCTCAGCGACAGGTCAATGAGTTTTAACTTCCAGGGTTATCCTCTGGTAATCCAACATGGTAATAGCAAATCCGCACTTTTCCAGACTTTCTATGTGAAATAGTGAAACATACTCGCTTTGTACTCTATGATCTCTATTTGTATGAACGCATCTAAGTGAGGATTTCCATTATCAGTTTTTAGACCAGCAGGGTGAGAAGCGTGGTAAATAAATAAAGAAACCCTCGGGTTCCGTCTCCCCCGTTGTGGCTATTGTTCACCTATAATTTATGGAGGAAGGGGCCTGGAAGCCCGCAACGAGTTTGTTGATCTTGAAACAAGCCATGAAGTGGTAGGTTTGGCTAGGATCCATGCACTTTTCTAAAATCAATATTGTGCTACACACGCGTGGTGATTGGACCCTGTGTGTTTTTTTGGACCTACAAGTAAAATCCAGTTGGTTTGCCATCATTTTCCCATTAGATACCCTCTGGTAAACTAACATAACTATGGAAAATCACCATTTATAGTGAGTTTTCCCATGAAAAATGGTGGATCTTTCCATAGTTATGTGACAGTTTACCAGAGGGTAGGTCATATTTTTTCGTTGGGACGCCTTTGCCAACCTTCCGTCTTCCACGACTGAGCCACTGCTCTGAAATGTCCTGACCAAAGGTGTAGCCAGCTCCTGCCGAGCCGAGGGTCGGATTTACCGAAACCTCACGGTGTAGCCAGGATAAAATGGGTTTGTCTGAAAATAGGGTATATTTTCCATAGGGTATGATCATAGCTATTATCCCTATTATCCCTATTTTTCATAGGTTTTTCTGTATCCTATTATTCCCAATGAAATAGCCATTTAATAGGGATAATGATCAGCAAAACCATTGGGTAAAAAGGGGTACACAACATTTTCAGACACACCCAAATGACTGAAAAGGGTGGTAAACAAAAACTGGTTGGTGGTTGAGCCACCCCTCTGAAAAATATGAAAGTCAAATGGGATGATGACATTCCCAATATATGGAAAAATGAACCATGTTCCAAACCAACCAGAAAAGCATATTGAACCATTCTGAAAGTGTTTTTTTGAGTAAATCAACTGGCTGATTGTTGATGTTGTTGGGGGTATCACCAATACAAATGGCAGAGGCATAAGTTAATGACCTGCTGGCCGGTGTCTTTCAACCATAAGCTTCAAGAATATTTGGTGGGTGACCAACGTAGATACGTTCATGTTGTATGTAGTGAATATGGCAAATAATTGGGGCGCAAATCTAATTAAGCGGTTTGGTGTCTTTTCTCCGTTACCCAGCTAAACAATGGATAAAACTCAGCTTGATCATTGTCCCTTGGATAGAAACTAAGAACAATCGACCCACGTTACCGAGACCAACAATATTGGTGCCCGAAATGTTCGTCTTGCAATGTTATAGATCTGTCTGAAAACGGGTGATACCTCAAACATGGTTGTATATTTCAATGGAGAAATGATGATAACATATGATAACCATTCAATCATTGGAGCAGCCGATTTTCAGACAAACCTATATTCCCTACACAAAACATATATTCAATATATTCCCAATGCCCAATATTCCCAATGAGACCACAAAATTACCGGATCCAATATGGTCCAACCGTGCTTTCACGACTCGAAGCGTGCTCCTCTAGGGGAAATGCCCCATCCACAGCGGTCATCTGGATCTGACCAAAGCAAGTCACACCTCCGTGGCTGGGTGGGTCGCCCCGTTGGGTACCGTTGGGTACACCCAAAATATGGATGTTTCAATAGCATTCAATAGCTCCAAGTGATATGGTGATAAGGATCGACCGTCTAGACCGTCCCACTGCAGCTGAGAAGCATTGGACCCTCATGAGGGACCTGGTGCGAGCCGCTGACTATGCCATGTTGAGGAGCTACATCGCCATTGAATAGTCTCAATAGAGACACATGTTTCCGCAGCGTTTGTTCAACATCTCATGAATCTGTGTGTTTTCTGAATACATGACATTTGCATGACATTTACATGACATGTCAGTGGATTTCACCCATCAACTGCCGAAATCTTCGTTGTCTTCATCCCCGCCTCCTGAATCCGATCCAATTGACGGATGTTGTCCAAGGAATCCAATGAAGGAGAGATTCCTCCATGCATGCCTGGGCGCAGAAGGATATCAAAAAAAAACATGGCAAGGAAGCGTAACATAGGAAGATCAAAAGGGGATAGAATCATATATGTATACGATTACGATATATGTATGTGTGTACATATATCATATTTGTATATTGTGTGCATATATAGTGTATATATATATATATGTGCATGTAGTGCATGTATGATGTGTATGTATTTATATACATTTACAAATAGTGCAACTACACTATTATGCAAATATAGTTGCCTTACCGTGGACTGGTGAGAACCAGGCGTGTATTATTCTTAAACATTAATCCCTATCTTTGGGGAGCTCTGTTTGGAACTGATTTTTACCGCGGAACTGGCCAACTGATGTTTTGGAATGTTGTTTGGGAAATTACTTTAAATAAACTGCCCAGCGGAACTGATTTTTTTTAAAATGATATCTATTATTTAATTTCCCAGATGACTGTATCAACCGGAAGACCTGCTCGTCTTTCGGACGTCACTTGCCATGAGCTATCCCGTTGCAAAGAGAAAAGGCAACTCAACTGAGATCAGGAACTGAGATTTCTTTCAGGCGGAAACACATGTTCAAATTGAATTAAAATTTCAGTTGGATTGCGAATTCAAAATCGAACAACAACTGTCTTAGAAAGCAAATATGGCAGCAACCCAGTAACCCAGTTCCTAGATCACACTTGCTGCCAGCAAGACTGCAGCCAAGATGCAAATAATTTGGTTCTCAATGACGGCTGTGACCTGGGCTGTGGCGCTAAGAGTGACTGAAATGATCAATCAATTGCCCGATTGCTCGTCACAAGATCAAGGAAAAAACATACTATATGACCATATATATATATATATATATACATAGCTATATAAGGACATAATTATGCATATAATATATATATATATGTATACTGTATACGTATCATGATATATAAATATATTTTTTTTCGAATTTCTTATACTGGAAAATGTATGTGCTGATTCTTCTTTGTCTTTCTGCAAGGGGGGTTCCCTGGTTTCGCCCATTCCATCCCATGGTTGCAATGTCACTGCCGCTTTTTTGGGGGTGGCCCATGCTTATCCCATGTTCCAAAGACAAACATATCAAATCATGTGGTGTATATATATATAAATAATATATATATATATATATATATTATATATATATATGCCATCAAAATTTAAATCCCGTTGTATCCCAGTAAAATGCTTGGCTTTCTACCTCGATTAGGGCAACAAAAAGCGCTTTAGACATGGTTATCTTACCATCACCAAAAAGACCTCCCGCTGAACCCCCAGATCTCCAACTGGCAAGTAGTCAAAGGAATCGGTGAACAGCTTCCACACCTCGCTGCGAACAGAACTGGGAACTTTTTTATGGGACTCAAACTTGGGTTCCACACAAAAATGGGTTCCACAAACAAAAAACTGGTGAATATCCAAAGATAACCGAAAATTCAAAATATGGTTCCCAAGTTGGATGCAACATTTTGAGGAATACCACAAGAAAAAATACTAGTACCCTAAGGATCCATGTATGGAATATTTACCTACATTGGGATTATTTTAAATTACTTTAGGGGTCAATGTAGGTAAATATTCCATACATGGATCCTCTGGGGTAGACTAGATAAACATGACCAACGTGGAGCCATGAGCCCCAATCTCCCGACCTGTGGGCCACGATAGGCTCGCACGCATTCATCAAAGAAGCCATAGACCTGCGTGATTTGGCCTTGGAAATGAAAAGGCCGTGATTCTGCAAGGCTGCACGAGAATTTGACTGTTTGAATCCCTTTGATATATCATTTGATATATTGTTTGATATAGCGTTTGATATAGCGTTTGATATAGCATTTGATATATCGTTTGATGAGGCTGAACGACGAACGATAGATAGCTAACTGAAACAAGGTGGTTTCAGGGATGTTCCCCTTACCAACAATCATCTGAATCCGCTCACAATTCATTCAGGTTTGATACTATGCAGCCAAAGTTAAGAGTAGGAGCAAAAACATGAGGAAAGTAATGGAAAGTATATGCCTTCAACCCCAGGCTTAAGATGACTTGTCCTATTACCCAATATATTACATTGATTAACAGAGGGTCATCACCAATCAGGGGGTTCCTCGGGCCACTGCTCAAGGTGCATGGCCCAGCAAGTCACGCCCCAAGCCCAACAAAATCAAGCAACGACTCTCGTGGTTTCCTCGCAGGATAGTGATGCGCTCCTGGTCAGGCTATAGGGGAAGAGACGTGGAGGTACAAAAATAATAAGGTCGCGGACCAATTGTCCATCTATCACCATTATCTACTTTCAGGAACTTCAGATACCTTCTCCGATGCTTGCGTTGCAAGCTGTCCCTCCCAGGCCACAGAAAAGCTTCTCCTTAAAGCGGACTTTGTACAGGAACATCAACGACACCGTCTTCACGGAGTAGTAGCCGCGGTCCACATAGTCCCCCAGGAACAAATAGTTGGTCCTTGGGCTGACTTCAGTCCTTCGGTTGGGATCATCCATAGATTCCACAATTGTGGTCAAACCAAGTATTACCCTCTGGTAAACTAACATAACTATGGAAAATAACAATTTTTAATGGGTAAACTCACTATAAATGGCCATTTTCAATAGCTATGTTAAATTACCAGAGGGTACACCTCATACTGGAATTTGCAGGTGATTTCCAGCATCTCAATCGTCTGAATCAGGCAGTCTAAAAATTGCCAATAAATGAAGCCATGCAAAAAAAATCTACATTAGTACCCCGGGTTTACCCCACAAATAGTTAAGATGTAGATACATATAGTACCAGCACCAAGGAGCATGTGGATTATTGGGGTGGGCCAGCAGTTCTCTGTATGTCACATGTACACACATATACATCGATAGATACTATGTATAATTATGTATTAGATAATTAGATAGATGCATGTCATTGAAACAAAGTGGTCATAGTCCAGCTAATTTATACTGACATATAAAATTATATATCCACAAAACAATTGGCATGTAAGTTTCACATAAGAAACGAGAAGTCAAGGCAATCTGACCATGCTCTGTCTATCTAAACACCATCCAAGTTGTGAAACAGAAAACACCAACAGCTTATGAGCAAATCTCATCAAGCCAAAGGTCTCTGGCAGTGGACCTCCAATGCGAAACAGCTCCTGGCAGCCGTTAGTCGTCTCACCATACACAGTGGGTTTTCATGGTGGTTGAGCCAATCTGCATTGCTCTTTTGTAGATGATCTTCCTATTAATTATTAGACATGGCCGTATTGATCTTCCACGTCTATGTTGGAATTCTAGCTATACATTGGGGATTCTCATCTCAACTACGGATAGTCTTTGTTTTCCAAATATAACACAACCAACCAACCTCACAAGCTATGGGACAGGTTGAAAGCTATTCAACTTCCATTTTTTGTCACGCAAACAGCATACTGTATCATACTGTAGCAACATGATTTCTTGTCCTTGCCCCGATGGTCCAAAAAGAAATGGGGGCATTGGGATTAGGATTTGTCCGAAAAGTCGGCCCAAATCCATCGGGTTTGTCATGATATGTTCCGTATACAAAGATTGCCGTATTAATTGGGCTTGAATGCATCATGTTCAAACACACCGAAAAGATATGAACATATCATATGATTGTGGCTTGTATATATCCCCTTGTCCCCATCATTATTCCCTGATTTCTGGCTATACACCCATTAGATCTCCAACCTCCATACTATCCCATGCAATATATCCAAGAAATTACATATATATATAGTTTTGAATGAATGAAACCATCTTAGTAAATGATAATTATTTCATAATTATAGTTTATATATATATGTCTATATCCCAAGGTCTGGCTGCAAGCTCACGTGCTGGGAAGAACTACCCCCCCAGCTGTGAGTAGGGTGCATCGTCCAGCCACCGACCTCAGCGGGCCATATTCGCCCGCGGGCTGCTGTGCGCTTCTCTACAGCCGGCAGCTTTACGCAGTTGTGCTCTTTTGGTCTTGGGCTGGCCAAAAACACCATTGCTCATTGACACCACCTTCTTCGATTGGTGACTGAGCCCTACTTTCTGGACTATTACGTCAAGCAACTGAACTGGTAATACCCTGGTTGTATTGATTGTCCTATTCACTGGAACTACTGAACTGTTTCGCACTGGTACTTCCTTGTGTTGGTATTTTCTGATTGGCTGCATATTTCTTGGAGATTGTGTACACGATCGGGCTTGCACTGTGGTTGATTCTATCCGCTTTGCTTTGACATTTATTTCTACCTTGCCGAAGTGCTGGCGAAGTTTATGTTCATACAGCTCCTCCTCTTACACATCCTCGGAAATTTTTGCGACCATTCAGGAATCTACGGCATATCGTCGCCGACAGCGGCGCCAACGTGCAGCAGTTCGGAGAAATTTGTGGCTTCATCGGAAAGGCTACATCAAACTCACTGCAGGCCGTCTACGACAAGCAGCCCAAACCCTATCAAGGCACCACTCTGTGGATCAAGTACATCTACATCGCATACACCGACTCATTGCTCAGGTGTCTGGGAAGATGACCGAGTCCTGGAGATGCAAACGGTGTTGGGAAGTCCTCAGTGGGAAACACCCACACTGTCCGCACTGTGGTGGACACTGGAACAAAATGCAGGATCAGAGCTTCGTGCCACCCGAAAGGGAGCATTCCCAGCGGCCGAAGAGTCGTGGGCGCTCGCCGCATGTGAGAAGTGCGCAAGACTCTGGATGGAATTGGGATGTCACAGATGGACATCCTCAACGAGATCGCAGTGGATCCACCAAAACAACAAGACAGGGAAGAGGACGACGCAGGACAAAAAACAAAAACAAGGGCCCGCCATATGCAGCACTGGCCATGCCTCCGCCTTGGAAACCGGAGAGTACGCCCTCAAAAGAAGCAACCTCGACCTCCTCTGCAATTGCGACAGCACAAGCAGAGATGGTCAAAGAGATCAGAGATGCCTATGTGGACGAGAAGGACATGCCGGCCAATATCAGACGAGTGGTGGAGAGGCTCGACCCCAACAGCGGTCGTCAACTCACAGCCTCCATGAACAAAACCACCAAAGATCTGGAGAAGGCACGGACCACTTTGCGGCAGCTCTCAGATGCGAAAACGAAACATCGCACACAGTGGATGAACCACATGAAGAGCTTGATGGAGACTCTCTCCAAGCAGGTCGAAGCATTCGAGACTCAACAGAAGTCCTACGACGAGAAGCTCAAGTCCACCCAACGAGATATCCAAGTGACAAGGAGAGAGCTGAGGAGGCTTACGGCTCAGGCCGCAGCCGACCATGCCACCGAAGTCACCGAGCCGATCATGGAGGAGGACGAGCAAGCGGACAATATCGTCGATGTGGAGGAGGATGCCTTGCGCAACCAAGTCCACGACCTGCTGGCAAAGTGCTTGAACACGGCCGACAAGTCCAAAGTGGTGGAGATCAACTCGGGCGAAGAGAACATGGATACCAGCACCGAAAGAGGCAACAAAAGGCCCCGATCGGTAGAACCACTTGGCTCCTCTGCCAAGTGATGCTGGGCAACGATGGTGTTTGTCTTCGGAAGGACCATCGGGAGCCAAATGCATGTTCAGTCAAGGACGCCGGCAACCATGTTGAGGCCTATGACTGTCAATGGGACAGTTGTGCAGCAAGCCTGGATTGCAGCTACAAGCCTTGGCCGCTCCACCCTCGCACCTTCAATCAAGACCACTGCGTGCAGCCCTTTATGGCACTTCACAATGCTCATATTTTGGCAATGCAATGTGGTACTTTTGCGCAAAAATCACGTGAAGACCTTGATGATCTGTCCTTGATCTCCTGTTTTGGGCCTTTGCCAACTTGGACGCCGTTTTCCAAACAGCTCAGCGCTACAAAAACAGTGACTTTCTCCTCTCTTGTCGAAGTTTACAAGGTTTCTGAGGATGAGATCGGATGTGATCTCAAGTACACATTGAGTGATCAATTGAAGGCGAACCCACACATGCATCATTTCACTGATGATCATACCAGACCTACACATGAACGATTCCGTGATGAATTTCAACAACAACCACAAATTGATGCACATGCCCATGTTCTTGCACAGCAACCTGTACACATCCAGGATCTGGCAATTACATTTCATCGCTTTGGAGTTTTTGACCCACGCATGCAAGAGAGGTACATCAAAGTCCTCACATGGTTTATACATGGCCAAGACACTCGTGAGTGCAGAATGCCCCGCATTGTGAGACTTCCAGAAGATTTCACAAGATGGAATCAATTGATGACCTCTGCATGGCATGGACTTTTACATCCACATGAAGCGATTTGGTTCTTCTTTGTTGAACCTGAACCTCCCACCGCTGAATGGGAAGAACATGATGCACAAATCATTTTGGTACAAAACCCTCGACATTTTGAAAGAGCAACCTTGTATACGATGATCTTTCATGCACGAGCTCAGGTTGCAATTCAGCGTATCGCACGATTCAGTCGCTCTGCAGTCCACCTTTCTGACTGTGTTGATTACGCTGAAGTACCTCATCAAGTCCGACATCGACTCATTCATGGCTATTATGGTTGGAGATCCATCCATGATCACCCGCAACCTGCCACACAACTGGTTGACGGTGCTGCCATTGTGATTCATATCAGACCTGAACCTGACTCTCCTAGCCAGCATGAGCAATATCCATTCGACTTTCTTTGGGAAAATGATGATTATGTCCCACAGCACACTCGACGGCATGAACCACGACCCAGAAGTCGGTCACCTCGAAGACATGTGCAAGAAAGCGATGATGAAACCTCATTCATGGCAAGACAACCACGACAGATTCCACTACAAGGAGATGAACCCACGGGAGACAGTGCTGGATCAAGTGATTCTGCTTCTACATATGAAAGTGATGAGCCTTCGAGCTTCTTCAACATCTTTCAGTTGCAAGCGCCCATGTATGCGGCCAGAGTCCGTACTGACAGTTGGCCTCATGCCTACAGCCAAATCCGTCATGTCCTTGGACTTGGCCGACATGATATCCAGTACATCCATGTGGCTCCTTACAGACCCGCTGACCTTTATGCAGCAGACACACTTGTGGCAGTTGTTCAGCGTGTCCATGATCTACAACCTGGTGACCATCGACGCATTGTTCTGATTGACATTGTTTTCCATGAACATGCAGTTGAGGCGACCATGACACACCGATATGCAACTCTTGTACGGAAAGATCTCACCAGACGAATCCTCCTTGAAGAGCTCAAGCTCCAAGAGTATTGCAAACAGGTGAAACATCAATGCATTGTTCAGATCAACGGGAAAACTATTCCTCTGTCTAGCCATCTTTTGTTTGATGTCAATCATGCTGACTACATCCGGATCGACTTGCCTCCGCATCCGAGAAAAACGCTCCCATCTAGAGCCATTGCACGCTGTCTGCGAGATGGCACTCAACTCTCAGTTGCTCAGAGGCAGTTTGACAATGAGGAGACAGACTTTGAATGGGAGACGTTTCAGGCTGACAGAGATGAAGATCAAGACGAAGCAATGTTGCTTCAAGCGCAATGGAACAGGCGCCTAACAGCTGAGCAGGTAGCTCATACTCAGCGGCCTGCTTCCATGCCAACCCAACTATGTCTTGACGAGTTGATCCCAATGCCACCACAAACAAGTGTTGACTTTGCTGCGGTGCAATGGACTGCCATTGAATTGGCCCATTTGCCGCTCGATCTCATTCCTGCGTGGCCTGATGAGATTGACCTGCAGCAAGTCACAATTGAGCACTTAAACAATCTCGGGCAGATCCTTCAGACCAAGCCCAATGCCATCCACCTCTATGTTGATGGATCGAAATCGGGAACCCATGTTGGTGCTGGTATTGCATGTTTCCTTGAGTATGACACTCACTCTGCCCTGGCAGGCTGCATGAGTAAATCCGTGCAACCTGCACAACATGCCTTTATTGGCGAACATGCAGCCATGACCTGGGCACTTTTGTGGGCAATACAGCTGAGTGATTGGATCTATAACACCTTCATGACCAATGACATTGATTTCAGCTTCAACTTTGACGCCATGAACACTGGATATCAGACAGCAGGCACATGGCGCACAGTTGAACATCGAGACTGGAAAAATGTCCTACGCTCACTTGCTCACATTTTGGAGTACCGTCATACTCAATTGAGACTCCATTGGAATCATGTCAAAGCCCACACTCAACACCCGAGAAATGAGCTGGTTGACCAACTTGCCAAATATGCAGCCCGAAACCCCGGATCTGTTGGCAATTGCGATGGTTGGATGCCTTGGATCACTGAAGGACGTTTTCAAACCACCTTGCCCTGGGTTTGGTACTATGAGCATTTGCAACATCAACCTCATGATGCACCAGCCCTTGAGGGTACCTTGATGACCGCGTATTGTACACCTGCAGTTACAGCACGACCTGAAACATGTCCTGAAGTCGTGAACCAGGAGCACAAAGAGACCTCCATTGACATCTCCTTTGACTTCGTGATTGCAACTGCAAACGTCCTTACGCTGGCCACTGAAGATGCCTATGGTAAGATTACTCCAACCAGACAAGAACTCTTGATGGAACAGTTTGCGGAAGCTGGATGTCATGTCATTGGTCTACAAGAAACGAGACACAAACGCATCATCAATCCAAACAATCATCATTTCCACATCATTGGACACCCCTGTGATGCAAGAGGACAAGATGGCATACAAATGTGGTTGACGAAGACCAAGCCCCTCTACCTTGATGGCCCTTGCATCCTGATGAAGAATGTTCGGATTGTACATGCCACTCCCTCGATCTTGATAGTCAAAGTTGACATGAACCATTGGCGATGCCTCTTTGTCACTGGACGGGCTCCGCATGCTGGACGACCTGCTCATGAAGTGATCCAATTCTGGGATCAAATCTCGAAGAAAGTACGTCAATATGTCCATGTGATGCCAATCTTCTTCCTCGGGGACACCAATGGCCATCTTGGAGCCCATCCTACCAGTGCTGTTGGATCGCGTCACCCATCCACTGAGAATGCGCCAGGCACGGCATTTCATGATTGGCTGCTTGAACACCGGCTGTGGCTCCCCAGCACTTTTGATCGATATCACACTGGAGACCGCGATGCGACACATATTTCTCCAGATGGGCAGTCTGAGACTCGCATTGACTACGTGGCTCTCCCGACTGCCATTGAGTACAACCAGATCACAAGCTGGGTTGATGACACCATTGATCTTGGTGGAATCAGAATTGACCACTATGCCACCTTATGCCATTGTCAATTTGACAAGACGATTCCAGCGTCACCGAAACCACGGCAATCTTGGTACAAGAAACCAAGCAGGTATGCCATTGCTGAACAGCTACGAGACCCTGCATCCTCTGAAGCCTTGTATCAGCTTTTGAGCAACCCTGCATGGAACGTTGATCCGCATCTTTCAGCAGACCACTTGGCGCTTTGCACACAACATGCCCTGCATCAAATTACACCCACTACCACGAGATGGCGGCGGAAGTCTCATATTGATGCGGCCACATGGGATATTGTTGAGGCAAAGAAGATGCACTTCCGACAGTTCAAAGCCCTGCGGAAGACAAAGACCAAGACCATTTTGCAAGTGATTCTTCGAGTCTGGAGAACACAAACATTGGGAACCAACGACGAAGCTCTCCATGATCACACAGTTTGGATGAAAATGATTGACCATGCAATTGCCATGACCACTGCCAACATGAAGTTAGCAGCAAAGCAAGCTTCTGCTGCTATCAGACAGGCAGATACGAAATACTACCTCCACCTTGTCGAACAATGTGGGCATGCCTACACACATGAAGGCCTCACCGCAGTGTGGAAGCAGATCAAAGCAGTTCTTCCTCGCAACAAAATGAAGCAAATTCATGCGAAACCAGACATCGATGGAGAGCTTCTACAACATTTTGCTGAGCTTGAAGCTGGAACTGTGACTGACCATGATAGCAGTCTTCAAAGCTGCATCCACCGCAACAACCAGGACCTTGCCACAGGCCCTCGGTGTCGACAGATTGCGCTTGAGGACCTCCCTACCTTGGTTGAGATCGAAGACATCTGTTTACGGCAACGTCCAAATCGTGCCTCAGGCCTTGATGCGATCCCACCGGAAGTGTGTAGATATGCTGCGAAGGCAATTGCCCCGTACCTTCACAACATTATCCTCAAATCCTTCATTTGGGGATTTGAACCCCAGCGGTACAAAGGAGGACAGCTATGCGCTATTTGGAAGCAGAAGCAGTCGAAGCAGGATGCGAGTGCCTATAGGGGCATTTTGCTGGCAGAGGTCTACGGCAAGATCCTGCACTCCTGGGCCAGAAAGCGTCTCCTTCCAACACTGGTGCAACGACGTGCACCGGGTCAAATAGGAGGACTTCCCTCGCAGCAGACAACGGCAGCGATACAGTTGCTGAAGCTCCATGGGCGCCAAGGTAGACACCTTCACTTGACAACTGCAGTCATATTTGTCGACCTCAAGGCGGCATTCCATCACATGTTGCGGGAGTATGTGTTCTCCATCAAAGACCCCCTCCAGCAACAAGAGCTTCTCCGCATCTTCGATGGCAATGAGTTCAACATTGAAAAGCTAGCAGCTGACCTTCAGGCAGCATGTGATGAGAGGCCCACTGACATACCAGATGCCTTGCGGGTTTTCCTCCACGACATTCATCGGTCTACTTGGTTCCAGTTAGACCCAGACAAAGATCAAGTTGTCACAACAGATAGGGGCACGAGACCAGGATCTCCTTTGGCTGATTTGGGATTCAACTTGCTGATGTCGCGCATCATGCACCAGATTGGGGAAGGATTGCAACAGCTCCCTGATTATGAGCGTGGCTGTGCACTTCTTGGCACTCAGGTGCCACCCATTTCGTGGGTTGACGACTTAGCAATCCCATTGGCGACTGAGCATCCTGGCCAAATGATTTCGCTGATCCAAGACACTGTTGCGCTGCTACACACAACTTTCCGGGACTATGGCATGACTATGAACTTTGAGTCAGGCAAATCCGAAGCCGTAGTGATGTATCGTGGCAAAGGCGCAAATGAGTGTAGAACAGCTCTTTTTGATGCTGACTGCATGCCATGCATTGTCACTGCAACGGATACGCATATCCTTTCCCTCAAAGTTGTGGCAACCTACAAGCATCTTGGTGCTCGTTTTACGATGAATACTGATGGTGAACTTGAAATCCAAACTCGGACGGCCATGGCAAGGCAAGCCTACCAGGAGCTCAAGCGAGCCATCTTTCACAATCGGTATATACCTCTCAAAGGAAGGATGCAACTTTATGACAGCCTGATTGTTTCGAGACTGATGTATGCGTGTTCTGTCTGGATGGATGTGTCCAAGTCCCAACTGCAACAACTTGAGGCTCTGATCATCAAGCACCATCGCCAGATGGCGAACATTGGCTTCTGGACTGACATGCACATGACAGACGTTGATCTCCGACACCACCTGGAGATCCCGTCTTTTCGCATCGTTTGGGCTCGACATCGGCTTGTATACCTTCAACATCTTGGACGACATGCAGCACATTTCCACAGGCAACTTCTCCTTGCCGAATTTCAACAAGGGCGAGGATGGTTGTGTGAAGTTACAACAGACCTACGATGGATGGCAACACTGGTAGAGCTCCCCTTCAACATACCTGCTGAGCCACATGAATGGGATGAAGCTTGGAAGATGCTGACACAGTGCAACCACTGGAAAAGCCTCGTCAAACGTGCCTGCAAGAAACATGTTCTTCAGGATCGCATTGCTCGTGACGTTGAACACTATCACGACCTTATCACGGACGAGCTTACAACAGCAGGTTTTCACATTTGGCGAGATGACTCTTCTGCACCAAGTGAAATTCCTACACGATTTCGATGTGGCCAGTGTGACATGGAATTTCCCTCTGCTCATGCTCGAGGCTCCCATGCCTACCAAGTTCATGGTACCACATCCGATGAACGCCCTTTTGTTCAATCGACGATTTGCCCAGGTTGTTTGAAAGACCACCATACCACATGGCGCGTCCAACAACACCTGAAATATCGCCGAAATGGATGTTGGGACCGCATCTATGGAGCTCGTGAACCTGGTGAACCGTGCACCATCAAGTTGCCCAAGCACCTTCAACATGTTCCAAGACTACCTGCAGTACGTCGCCATCACGGACCGCTTCGACCTACAAGTGTCCAGCGCCAGCGGACCCAACTGCGGCAGCGCATTACTGCACTCCGTGCTGCAGGACAAGATGAGTACGCTTGGTGGTATCCTGAACGTGATCCACAACTGGTGCTGAGAGCATGTGATTCGTTCACACAGGGCTTGAAGCAATGGTGCATTTGCAATGAACCTACGCATGTTGAATTCCAAAACATCATGTTCGGAGAGATCTTCAAGCTTGGAATCCCGGACCTCTTGGGCGGGCGCATCTTTGTTCATTGGATTGAAACTCGTTTCTATGAGGAATGGCCGACCGATCTTGATCCTGATCTCATTGAGATTCTTGAGGAAGCCTACATGCAGATGTTGGAAGACATCCCGGCATGGCAGAGACGTTGTGAGATGAAGAAGCTAACAAACCACTGGATACACCTTCCTCATGATGAACCAGATTTTCCACCTCGCCAACCGCCGCAGATGCAGATGCCTCGATGTCGGTTCCATGAGATTGATATGCCTTATGGGCTCATGGGAGAACGTGAGTTGCTCCGCCGACAATGGAAGATTTTGACAGCTCCGCGACCAAGATCACCAGCGGCACAGGGGCCTTACTATATCGTGCATCTGTATTCTGGCAGAAGACGCCCCATGGACTTCCACGAAGCCACCGAGGAGCTCTTACCGCGATTTTCACATCTGGACATTCGCATTCTGTCAGTTGACACTGCGGTTGACCCAATCTTCAACGTGCACGACGAGAAGCTATGGCGCTTCCTTGTTGGGCTTGCCCGTGAGGGGCGCATCCTTGGCCTTCTCCAAGGCCCTCCGTGAGAGACTTGGACGGCAGCGCGACACCAACAGCAAGTTGACTCTGATGGACGCGCTGTACGTGGCCCCAGGCCGCTTCGATCGACAGAGGATCTCTGGGGGTTGGCCATGCTCTCGCTCCGGGAGTTAGACCAAATCTACACTGGGAACATTTTGCTTCTCAAGGGGCTGCTCTTGGCATGTCTGGTGACATTTAGCGGTGGTGCAACATTTCTGGAGCACCCTGCCATGCCGTTCCAGGACGAGATCTCGAGCATTTGGCGCCTTGGGCTCATTTGCATGTTGCAGCGCTGGCCTACTGGCCCCTTCCGGCGAGTGAGTGTAGAGCAGTGGAAATTCGGCAGTTGTGGAGTCAAACCCACCACATTTTTGTACTCTAATGCGAATCTGCCTCGTGCTCTTGCGATGTGTAGTGATCCTCTTGCACAGAGGCCAACGACTCATTTGATTGGCCGCAGTGCCGATGGCACGTATCGTACATCCAAAGCTAAGGAATACCCTGCCCAGCTTAACCGTGCCTTTGCACAGGCCATTTTTGAGTCCATGACAAAATGGACTATGGCGGCCGGCCCTGCTGGTGCTGATTCCTATGGAATAGAATTGGCCCGAGTATCAGCTTGCACGGAGTGCGGTGAGATACTCCCTGACTACCAACCGCAACGGTAGACGTGGCCAGCTGCATGAAGGCACGAGCGTGACTCAAAGGCCGGAGGAAAAAAAATGTCTATATCCCAAAAAAACTGTGTATATATATATATCCCAATATATCTATATCCCATAACCTTGGGGCCGTAACCTTAGGGCCTCATCCCCATCCCTCGAACCCCCCATCCCGCCTTGAGGTCCAAGAATTGGCCGTGGATGTCTCCGCAAACGGTGACCTGGAAGCCCAAATTGGCCGTGGCTGTCCCCCTGATTTTCGTGCTAGTGGTAGCAGCAATAGTAGTAGCTAATAGTACCCTCTGGTAAATTAACATAGACCCTGGCAAATAGGGGTTGGAAGACTAGTTTCCATTAAAAAATGGTGATTTTCAGGGTCTACGTTTATTTACCAGAGGGTATAGTATATGAGTAAAAGTAATCATAATAAGTGTCATGACATTGCGTGATCTTAATGGTACGTATTAGTAATTGGCATCATGTGATAATAGAAAAGTAAGAATGACAATGGCCTAATGGTAATACATAATCGTAATTATGTAATAGCAGTAATATGTACAGTAGTAATGTGTATATAACATGTATTAACACAAAATCATTGAAAACAATAACTAGTAAGTCATCAATCACCATCGTCGACACCATCATTGTCATCATCATCATCATCAACATCTACTGCTGCACTTCTGCTGTTGGGTCCTCAAGTTTGGTCCAAACTGACTGATTCCTGCTATGTGCAAACGATGTACCCCGTTCTTGGTCACATATTCTTCAATGTTTCACGTCCCATCAACCCTACCACTGGCAAAATATGAATTTCACATTAGAATCACACACATTCCTTTGGTTCTTGACTATATCTCCATCTGCCATATCGTCTTATTGAATCAAGCTATTTCACCAACCTGAAAAAAAACAACTTTGTTGTAAGAAAATAACCTTATACAATTCACACCCTTTGATCACAATCATTATGGCTTGAATCCTCAGGATTATTGATCACTATTTAAAAAAATATCCCCAGTTGTCACTGTTGATTCTGATTTCATATCCCATCCCCATACAGTGGATTCACTATTGCTAATTTTATGTTATATACATGTGATTATGTATGTACTATTACTATACTATTACCATACTATTATTATTGATGATGTACGTACTATTATTACTGATTATATATGTATATTTATGTATGTACTATTACTATACTATTGATGTGCTGTTGAATATATCCATTTGCCAAGCGACAGGGCAACGAACTGGTTGGCAGTTCGACTCTTCCTGTAGGATCTCCCGGACTTTCTCCTCGGCGTCAGATTCATCAGATCCGGCAGGAATGGTACCCTGAATACCCTGTGCCAAGTCAAAATTTGAAGTGAAACTAGAAAAGCACGTGTTACTCATGTATATAATATATTTATATTCTAGATATCCCAGGCCTTCCAAAGGCCAGGTTAAACTTGGCCGTTACACTAACAGCCGGCCGTTACCTAAAGACCATCCAAAACCCATGGTATTTATTTATATAAATTTACATAATTGTCATGTTGATCTTGGGAATCTTGGGATATATGTTAACATATACAGTATAAGGGGAAACCCGCCAAACCCCACATACACTCCACAGCCTCAGCAACAACAGCTGCGCATCAACCAATTTCAAGTCTATAAGTGCCAAGACTGCTTGAAATGACCAATGGTTCCAAAGATTTCAATGAAAAGCCCGTGAAAAGACTACAAAATACCCAAACAAATGAGTAAAACTTAGGCGCAAGTTTTTGGTGGCTTTTCACGGGTTTTTCACGGCCTTTTCACGGGTTTTTCACGGTCGTTTCACGGACTTTTCACGGTCCAGATTTTGTGGGAAATTTCAGGTAGGTACTTTCACTAGATCATATTCTGTTTTGTATTTGGTGACATCATGATCCAAGATGCAGACGTTTGTGCAGAGCCCGTGCTCCCAGGCGCATTTTACTTGCATCGAATTGAACCAAATTGCCTTTTTATCCACCTATCTATTGACCATGATTTCCCAACATGACATGTGAGCTTCCTGGACAAAGTATGTATAATGGTTATAAACATAGCTATAAAAAGGAGCATCTTCCAAGAGCCAGGTTCAACCTGGCCGTTAGTAAAGACCGGTTAAACTAGGTCGAGGAAGGGCTGGGTATAGATACTGTAGGTATATGATCCATGGTAAGTAGATAGATGAAACAAGAAGAACATACTATGGTTTATGGATTGTGGTCTGATATTGTTCCAATGATGCATCGGATGTATTCCGAAAGTGATGGTGTACGCCACTGTCAACATCATTCACAGCGAGTTCGCCAAAGCTCTTTCAGAACCACAACTTGTGGTCTTAGATCTATGTTGGATAATTACCCTTTGGCTTATTAACATAGAGATGGAAAAGCCATGGTTTCCCAGGGATATTATCTACAAATGATGGTTTTTCGATATCATTCCAATATTCCATTCCTATTTCAATTTACGGATATCATAAACAGAAATTATATGGGTTTTCCATAAATAAGTGGTTTCAATTTACTGGAGGGTATCATGTTGCTTCCCTAACTTTGACCTATTGAACCCTTCTTGGCAGTAGAATTGGAGCTGCCATAGGGAGACTGCTGGATCCCTCGTCATTTGCCATAGCTATATGGATCATCACCGTTTTTTAATCGGAAAATCATCTATAAATATGGAAAAACATTGTTTTTTAATAGGAAAATCATCCATAAATATCTAGAAATGATCTGCTTTAATAGGAAAAACATTGTTTTTAATAGGAAAATCATCTATAAATATCTATAAATGATCTGTTTTCCATGGCTATATTAAGTTACCAGAGGGTAGCCCATCTCTGCCGATCTTTCACAAGAAATGTCTCTAATTGTGCTGCATTGAGCCCTGGAAGTCATCAGGAATCCGACAGTGTCCTATTTCTGTTCACAACCCACACATTCAATGGCTAATCGGCGAATCTCTTGCTGGAAGCACTAGTTCAATGAGGTAGGCCTTTACAATCAAACCTCAGTAAAAAAAACTGATTTTTTATATACCAATGTCGCAATTATATAGATTTTAAATAATATTATATATAATTTATAATACGTATATATATATATATTTATTTCTATTATTATACAACTGTCCTGTGTACTCTATGCATGTATCATGCACCAATTCCGACACGCCATTGGTGATGAAAACGCGCCTCTGCAAACAAGTCTCGCAAAGCGATCGACAATGTGCTTCTGACAATTCGCCCTTCTCCCTAGTCGCAACAAACAGCATCAGCCATGGTTTGGGGATTGTGCGGTCCAACATTTTGATGATGTCTTATGGTCTTGCCATATTATAACATATATATATAACTAAATATAACTATATATAAAACAAAACTATATATAACTATATATAACTATATATAAAGCTATATATAACTATATATAAAGCTATATATAACTATATATATATAACTATATATAACTATATATAACTATATATAACTATATATAACTATTATAACTATTATAACTATATATGACTATATATATATATATTATATAGTTATATGTGAATGCGGTGCGGGTCAAAACAGGGTTCCAAGAAGTTGGAACCATGATCCACTCACATGGCCAACATCGGGTGTCAGACGTTGGAGCTAGGTCCTGCTTTCTGTTTCCAAGGTTCACTGACAGTCCCGTCACTCAAGTGGTTCTAGAAACTGACTTCAGCATAGAAACTACAAACCCAAATCAAACGCATTCAAAGTGCATATTCATACACATTCTATACAAATATAAAATTTGATGGCAATTGCTGTCGTTTCTTGGGTTCCTGCAAACACAAACCAACAATCTCGCTCGGCACGGCACCCATCTTTTGCCTTACATGCTCGATCTGACCCTCCAGATCTGTATTGACGGCATACTCTTCAGCAGCCGGCATACCCTGCGCAGGCATTTGAATGGCAGTCGATATAGACCGTTTGGGAGATCATGGTAGATCAGGGGAGTTTTTTGTTGTGATTCCAAGTTTCCCAGACGCAACAATCACCTTTTGGATCATGTTCTGGAAATCATTATGTAATCATTATGTAATCATTGATCATTCTTGGTATGTTGTTGTTTGAATCATGTTGGGAGAGTCATTATTAAACCATGCACCAAAAAGATGTTTGAACTTGGGGGCAAAAAAACAATTGGAAAGCCTTCAGAACGGTTGCTACCGAAAGTAAAGACCATGTGGTCAATACCGCAAAGGGCATCCATTCTTTGATTGGATAGTTCGGACCCATACCCAAATGCAGTACCAAGGGGGGATATAGATCCATATAGCAACTAGGATCAAATAAGAACGAATGTACCAAATTCCCAGAAAAAATACGTGGCACTTCCATTGCTCACGTCGAGAGAAACACCACCAAAAACCAACTGATCCATCACAATTCACAGTGGCCTTTGGCAATCTAATTTGGTCATGGGGCTCCCCAATTTTGACGAGGAAACATCACACATCAACAAATTGCCAGAGGGAGCCCGGATTTTTTGTTCTTCGACATTATGTATCCACAACTATAGTGGGTGTGTTTAGAACTTGGGACCTGCGGGAAGCCTGAAATGGACGACTTTGGCGGCGAAACTTTTTTGAAACACAATGTAATATGATTCATATATGAAGCTCAAGCCGTTCCAACACAATCCTGACATGCCTTTCAACTCGTTTAATCGTGTTATGCCTGAGTATATATTCCAATACCACTACCACCGCTTTCAAACTTCCAAACACTGTTGAAGAATGACCGAGGAAGCAAAAGGATTCATAAGCACACTCGTCGCACTCTTTGAACAAACAAGAGAATACACAAAACACAAGATTCACAAGATTAACATTGCTAATGTGGTTAAAACTTAAAACAATAAAAAACCATCCCCCAAATCACCATTTTTCTGGGTGGTTATAAACCATCAAAAAAATGGGGTGGTTTATTCTTGTTTTACCCATAGCTAGGACCGCTAGGATCTTTTGGGAGAGTCTGAACTGCCCATCACTTGCATGTCCAGCTCTTGCCTGCACGATTGGTACGCGGCCCAAGCCCCCTTCCCCCCCGGGTGAAATCTTCAACCGGGACCGTGTTTTTTGATCAGCCCTCGAGCCGTAGACACTGCAGCATGCTGTCCTCAAGTTTTGAACTCAGCAGGTTTCCCCCTCGATCCTAAGAAAAATGAGCAACAAATAAACATTGTTTTGTCAAAAGTTTTTTCTGTGAATAGTAATCTTACTGGTGCTAAACGTAGGGAATGAATGGGAAAGAGGTGATTATGGATCATTCCCGAAAATTCCCTGCTAAGCACCAGTAAGTAATGTTAAGCCAGGATGAATAAACCACTGGGCTGCTTGGGCCGGGGGTCAAACAGGGATATTTTCCCCAGAAAACGATGGACTATCAAGCTTGGAGGTCTCAATTCTTGCCAATCTTTGGACGTCTTTCGGCATCCCCATTTCATTAGCTATTGTATTTCCAGGCATAGCACATATAAAAATACATATCATTAGATACGAAACAATACTATGCTATTTGATCCATACAACATCTTTAAACATCCTAGTTTCATTGATCATTCTATCTTGAGATATGCTACACCTTGAGCAATTTTGTATCAATTTAATGTGGGATCCCGATAGTAGCAATCTCCATTTTCTTAATTAATCCTGTTATACAGTGGCCTTCGTATGTTGATACTTGAGGATGATTTCTGACTCATTTCTGACATTGTGGGGTTTGTCTGAACATATGGCAAGTACCCGCAGGTCCACTGCTTTATGATATCAGCATTGTATCCCCAGTTTTTTTGGTGGTTAAATCATGTTAAATCCACATGGACAGTACCCTCTGGTAAACTAACATAACAAAACATAACTATGGAAAATCACCATTTTTCATGGGAAAACTCACTATAAATGGTGATTTTCCATAGTTATGTTAGTTTACCAGAGGGTATCAGCAATTCCAAATCTTTGCCCCCCAGCAACTTCAACGTCACGAGGTCTCCAGCAGACTCTAAGACTCTGGCGCGATAGACTCCACCCAAGATGCCCAAGGGTTGCATAAGCTGCGCCTGCCCAATCCGCTGAATCCCAGAAGCACCACCGATGAGAATTTCACCAACAAAGATGTGGATATTTATAAAGGGATTCAATGAGGAGTTGATGATATTTGATGATATTTGATGATATTTGATGATATTTGATGATATTTGATTATATTTGATGATATTTGATGATATTGTTGTGTCATGCTTGGGTGTCTCTGAAAATGGGGTATACTTGAAAAAAACATTAGTGGATTTGGGGGTACACTATTTTCAGACAAACCCATATGATGTTGGGTTTCAAACAAACCCATACGAGAATTGTAGGTGTTTACTTGGGGACCGCATCGCAAATTCTTACTCTTGGGGGTAAGCCCCGATTTGTAATCGACGATGGCTTGTGAATCCAGGGTCACATTCATGTTTTATGCAATAATGATCATCCCTTCTTGTACTAGTGCGTGTTTCTATGTGTTCTTTGTTTCAACGATCTTCAGAGAGAGACGGCCATCATGATATGACCCTGGAAGAAATAGTCATCACTTAAATTCAGCTGTTGGTTGCTGCCTCATGAATGCTCTAGGCCTCTAGGAACTGCAAGTTGCAGGAGCATGTGGTAGTGAAATCTGCAAGCATGCATTCTCAACCCCGCAGGCTTACAGGTGTACAACCTCAAGTTGCAAGCGTTGATGTTCTTTTTGTTCGCCAGCAACAATAATCCAAAGCATTTCAAACTCAAAGAAGAAGTGGAGTTCCATTCAACAACTACCCTCCGGTAATCAAACATGCGGGAAAACCACCATTTATAGATGATATTCCCATGAAATCCTCTTTGATATGAGGCTATTCTTGGATTTTCTCTTTAAAAACCTATGCCACCTGCGGGCCGCCCGGTGCCCACCAGAATGCCGTGGATCGCCACGACGTCCCCGACCTGAGGATATCAATTTTCATGCGAGATAAAGCAAAGCTACTCATCAAGCTCTCACCACAAAGATGGTAGGGTTCAGTCCTAAAACTGAAAATTGTCCATCTAAGCACTACCCCTCACATCACCATCTTTAACAGCTCATTCTTCTTAATATTACATCATATTACATCCCATTAAAAGTGCCTAACAATTCTGGCTGAATTAAAGTAATTCACTGACCTGCTAATCGTTGTATAATCGTTGTTATCATACGGCCATTTGGGGAAAACGACGTGAGGTCATTATACAACAATTCATCCAGACTAGTATCCGCAGTAAACTCCACTATATATCACTATATATGGTTTTTTTACATACTCCCAATTATGACATAATTACTACAATATTTGTTGGTTAAATCACAATTTTTGGTCACATCCGGCTGCATTCCCATGAACCGTGTACCCTACCACTGACCGTTGGCCCACCAACGCCAGGGCCGGGTTTCCCCACGGGCAGTTGACCATTCAGCACGCGCAGAGAGGTGAGGGCCAGGATGGAGGTGAAGCTGGTCACCACGATCACCGACTGTCCGAAGTTCAGCCTGGGGAACCATTGGGAACCATGGCAGCATGGCAGATGTTTCGCCTGTAACTCATCGGGGTTTCACCCAAAAATATGGGAGTTAATCTATTAACTATAAGATTCAACCAATCATCATAGTGATTTGAATGGATTTGAGGTATTTTTTTTTTGACGGGCGGGTTTTAATCTCGGGGTTTATCCCACATCCACTGGTTAAACTAGCTAAAATTTGTTGGGATATTCACAGCAATGGGAACAACATGGGAACCAAACAAACAATTTAAATCATATGGGCGAGCCTGAAAAGGCGCTGAAAACACAGTACCAAATTTAGGGCAAATTCAATGGGGAGACTGTAAAATGATAAAACTCGTATATAAACATCAAAACGATAAACATAATAGTAAAGAGAAAACACATAATCCATTATCATTTGGTACGCATTGCTGTTCACATTCTCCATTATTAAAACATAAGCTATCCCATTCTGCAACAATAAGGAGTATCCAATGTAATTTTTGGTTACACCATGATAAGCCTATTGGATTTTGGAATAGGGACGCCTTTTCAACATCGGTTCAGGTGATGATTGAAAACCCCTCATGGAAGAAAATCTGTTCCGACTCATTGAAACCACTGGCCCAATGGCCGTGAATCAAATACATAAAAAAAACATCAATCTACTTTCAATTGATGGTTGTTAAAACAAAAAAAATACGGATAAGTGAGGCCGTCAATCCATATCAATTACTTTCAATTGATTAGCCGTGATGGGTCAAGTCCTTCCAGAGGTGCGGCTGAGACGGCAGAACCTTGACCAGAGCCATGTTTTGTTTCCCATTGCGGTGGGCACTGCTTTGTTTCCAAGGGCAATCAGCGACCACTTGACCTTGGCTATCTTGATACTTTCAAGTCTGGCTGGGTGGCATGCCACTGGATTCAGTGGCTACTGGTATGTTGGTTCTGATCATAACTCTCGCTGCAGTGGTGTCACATTGCTGACTTCCAGCTTTGCGCTATGGGTCCTGTGCATCACAACCTTTGTAGCATCTGGCCGGTCCAATGACCCAGCTTTTTGTGACGAGAAATCTGGAAGGTGCAATCTTGCATCGATACCCTTTCTATGTTCCTTTAGAAACTTTGGTCATGGTGGTGCGCGTGCTTCAGTGATTGCCTGACCGGTCCGGATTCAGTCGTAGCAACTCAGCTTGAGTGGCATTCGACATGCAAGTTGTAAGGGAAATGGCGTGCTGCTAGCTAGACTTCAGCACTTTCAGCATAGGAGTTATTGCCAGTTATTGCTAGCAGTTTGGCAGCTGGTTGGCACCACAGCCACATGAACGAAGCGGAAGAAGACATGGAGGAAAAGTCGTAACACACCCTATTTCTAGATCCATTGTTTCGACCTGACCTGCACGACTTGAGGCTCAGGCTTGGGTCGCACAGCTTTTGTGTTTTTCTCGCCCTGGCCTGCTAATTTGAAACTAGATTTGTCAAACGATTCTTGTCAGCTGTTGAGTCCCCTAAATGGTATTCCTCTGGCAGCATCAGTCTGCCAACAAAATAATTGTCACCAGCTGCGCTTGTCTGGTGCCCAAGTTAATGCCCAGCAGCGGCCTGTGGACTATGCTCGGAAGGTGAGTGAGGGCCAACCAGAGCTTTCGCCCATCTTTGATGTGTACAAAACAGCCCGCTGTTTCACCTCAAGACTGGCCTCGCCGCACTGCTGCCGCCGTGCGCGAGTGCTCCAATCGTCCGCGCTACTTTCAATTGATTATCCTGAACATTTGGTCTGGGAAAAAAACACATACAGTAGGATATCATAGGATCTTGCATTATTTAGAAAAAATGCGCAATAGAAGACAATTCTTCTAATCAAAGCTCAACATTAGGGACATCAATTAATGGACGTCAAAGTACAAAGGCGACCAAGCATGGCTGTGTGTTGACTAGTCCGAAGCGAGTTGCATCTGACTTTTGCTTCGCTGAGCTTCTGGCTTCGCCAAAGAGTGGAGCACCGAAACCTGCTTGACAAACCCAAACTGGCACACTGTTTCAACATGACAATGATAACAACATCCCATGGATGCTTCATGATAACTTTAGATCATGTGTCATTATACACTAGATTTATATAAAACAATTGAAACACTCCTCACTCCTCCTCCTACTCCTCCTCCTCATCATCATCATCATCGTCGTCATCCTCATCATCATCCTCATCATCCTCATCCTCATATTCATCATCATCATCATCATCATCGTCATCATAATCAACATCATCACTGCAAAGTTGAGTGGAGGTTAGAGTCGCACCATATCGTACTATATTATATATATATATGTTATACAACGTTATACATATATACGTATATACATCTATTATATAGATAGATATATATATATATATATATATTGTTTTTTTATGTGATTCCAGTGTCATCTTGAACTGCCTGCTCCGTCTCGTAGCGAGCCAAGGCTTTGTCGTATCGTCGGATCTCGTGAGCCTAGAGGGCTGAATAGACTGTCTATGAAGAACGGCGTCTGGTTTATTATCCCAAAACATTGCACAGTTACATTGATCAACATTTGAGGTTTCAATTTGGTTTGCAGGTACTCCTCCACGTGGGATGATGTTTGTGTAGCCACTACAAGTAGTCTACTGCCGTATTGTGGTTGATATTTGGGGATGGTGAACCCATTGCAATGTGGATCCGTTGCTGTCTGCGTTGCGGCTGACCCCGGATGTTCGGGGGTGTCCCCTTGCTGTGAACCTACCATAACCTACCCATCTCGGCACCTCCGAGGCAAATCAGAACGGACCGTGTGATCAAAAAACTTGGTGCTGGCACGGTACCGCTCTTTTTGAAGCATTGATTTCCAAAACTGTAATTAAAAACAAATCAAAAAAGAATCCTGGCAGTTGGGACAATTGCGGTTCCTATTCTGAAAAAGCTAGTCACTGTTCTGGTTGTGATTCTGGTTGTAATATGTTGTAATTAGATGCCATGCAAAGGGCTCTCTAATCTTCTTCCGCAAAGATTCAGATGTCAATGACACCTCCCAGAGATTCCCACGGCATTCCAGTGAGATCGGCGACGCGGCGACTAGCCTCCCCTTGGAAGTATTTCACGATCTCACAGTTCGCCAAGGAATCGTAGAAGACCTCGAAAATCGAAAAACTATGGTTTTCAAATGCTGTGAAACATGCCCTGATGATGCCAAAACACCTTAAGAAGACATGAGAAGATCACTTTCATCCAATATTTAAATATGGAGTGAAGCGAGCAGGGAGTACCGGTAGTCCTCAATCAAACATGAGGTCATGCAAAACAACAAGGAAAAACATGTTTCACAGGACCTGACCGGTTTGGTGTCATGATCTTCTGAGTGAAATTGACATTCTGACCTACTTGCAACTACTCGTTGGAACATGTTCGATGCTCAACTGCGTCTAACCGATCCACAAGTAGCCAATGATGATTCATCGTTCCATACTGGTAATACTGGTAACTTGAGTATACTTCACATATTTTAATTTCCTTCAGGGAATTTTTATCAATTGCATCAACCATCAGCCAGTCACCACATGGACCACCCTCGGACTTGCTGAGATCCCCCTCGGCACTGGCATCTTCTTCTGCTCGATTGGCCCTGCGCATGATCTCTCGCCTGGCCACAACAAAAAACGCTGGATCTTCGGTGGAGTTTCACCAACCAACATTGGGGATCTACTGTTTTTTCTTTCCCATGCACAATATGCATCTGAATGAGAAAAACAACACAACAACCTCCGGAAACCTGTAAGATGTTGCTTCTAAAAAATCTGGGAAAATGGGGCGACCAACCAGCAGGAATGATGAGATTTATGGTCAAGATGGGCCATATTAAGCAACAAACCTTGCATGATCAGAGATGCATATAGTGCTGCAATGCATAGAGAGAGAGAGAGGGAGAGAGAGACCACGTTTTGCTGCATTATCAAAAAAACGCTGGGCTGTTTGGTTTATCCAGGATGATCGAGTTTCAACCAGAACATCCAAACATCCATGAAAGTGTGTGTCCAAGGTAGCATAAAATGATGACATCACGACCAACCAACAACACGATGTGGGTCAACAATGGAAACCCGAAAACAATATGTTTACAACAAAAATATAGGTTTTGTAAAACCTACATTATATATATATATATAGTTTTTTTTTATGGCTTTTTGAAGCAGTGGTTTCAAGTTGGGCTTCAAGTCTAACCCATTCCCAGTGCGTTTTAAACACCACGCCTGTGATTGGAAAACCAGGTGGTGAAGCCCTGAAGAGACTATGACCAAGATCACCACATGGCGTTAGCTGTGACGCTATGTCCTGACTTGAGATCTACAGTATGTATAAATGTATATAAATGTAATTCTATGTATAATGATCTCGAGAGATAGAGAGAGAGAGAGAGAGATTTGCAAAGTCACTTGTTGAATGATCATTTGGTTTCACACTGTTTCACAGGCAGTCAGAAACCACCTGCTTGTGGTACCCCAGCCATCTTTGTTTTAACACCCCCAAAAAAAAAGCGCTAAGACGGCCGCCACGTAAGCCACCAGGGTGTTCAAGGCTGCAAATGCACATTCCGGTCCTGCTGAGTTGGCAATGATCCAGCAACCTATGATCATTCCTGGTGGTTGAGCCACCCCTCTGAAAAATGATGGAGTGAGTAACAGTTGGGATGATGACATTCCCAATATGATGGGAAAGTCATACAAAATTCATGTTCCAAACCACTAGCCAGATTCTACCATTGTTGATGTTGTTGATATATGCTGTTATGATATATATATATATATAGATATATATATATATATGTATATATATATGTATATTGCTATGATGGTTGGGATATGTCGTTGGGATCATAATACCAACACATCCCAACAGCATGACCTCCTTCGCCCCATGTTCCATGCTGGGATGAGACCTAAACCCGGTCCTGCTAAGGAGGCCATAACCCCAAGTGCCATGGTGCACTCCACAGCGATGGGCATCACGTTGAAGAGCAACATGTTCAACACCTCAAAGTGGGTCACAATGAATGATTCACCAGTTTAACATGATCTTCATCCTAAAGCGGGTTGGAGGTTTTACCAAGGGAAATTGTGATGTTGTCCTCCACCAAAAACTGAAGATGCTTGTGTGGCCGCCCAATTTCATGATGAAAATATGATGATCTGGCGAAAACTGTTGGATGGTCAAAGTCTCACTATCACCACCCGATGAGTGATCTCACTATATGCATATTATACATATAACATACTGAATGTATAGCTGTGTGACTGTGCGTGACTTATGTTCATTCAATCTCATCTGGATTTGTCCAAAAACCGGGTACAGTACCCCAAAATGGAGTAGTTATTTCATTTCATCAAAATTGCCGCTTTGGAGGAAATACTATATTTCTGGACAAGACCAAATTGTCTCTCTTGCTTATGTACATCCCATTACCATCAAGTACCAAATTGATGGCTAGATCTCCTTTTTTGGCGAAATATCCCGATTTATCTCCATACCCCCAAATCCGGTTTAGGTTTAGATATCCATATTTTTTTTCTAGTTCGATTAGTATCCATTACTTTCCTATGAGTTTTGATTACAGTTGGTTATACCACTATAGTTTTGTATATCTATATTAGTTTTATATAACCATATGACCATATATATGATGTTTTCCATTTCTTTCCCACTGGCTTTGTATATCCCATTCTACCACATGTCTATTGGTGAAACCTGCGCTTCCTGTTTAAAAACGTCACCTGCGTCAAGGACTTGGTCGCGCGATTCACCACCACCTCGGTCATGGACAAATGGACAGCATGTTAATGTATGTTAATGTATGTTAATGTATGTTAATGTACGTTAATGTATGTTAATGTATGTTAATGTACGTTAATGTATGTTAATGTATGTTAATGTATGTTAATGTATGTTAATGTATGTTAATGTACGTTAATGTATGTTACTCGGTTCTGGGTATCATTGATACTTGGATACTGGTATCAGGGTATCATTGACATTCGGTTTGGGCTATCATGGATACTCGGTTCTGGGTATCGTTGATACTTGGATACTGGTATCTGGGTATCATTGATACTAGGCTCTGGGTATCGTTGATACTTAGATACTGGTATCTGGGTATCATTGGTACTAGGGTTGGGTATCTGCGATTATGCATGCAATATGTGAAAATTACTCTTGGATGACTCACCCACAAAACATCTCAAGCGCCACAGTTTTTTTTCACCGGCGAAGCTCACATGTATCCTGCATCCCTCAACTTCGGCTCATCCTCTTCAAAGAGCTTGGCGACGAAATGCCAATGTTTCAAAGCCACAGTTTCACTGGTTGTACTCCTCAGGACACAGTCTGCTGGCTCCTCACGAAGAAGATTCAAAGTCATTTGGGTCGTCTGCTTGTTGTTTGGGAGATACCCCATGGGTCCTGCCTCAGCCACCTTGAGGAGATAGTCCTTCACTTCCTGGTCATCCAATTTCTTTTCAATTGGTTCCACCCTCCGGTTGTACCACTGCTCAACCCGCTCGATGACCGCATCCGCACCTTTCTGACCTGCTCTGGAGACGTTTTCCAGTATCAAGTTCAAGTCGCGGAAGTTGCCCCCTGTGCGGATGTAGTAGTGCTTCAACACCTCGTCCATGTCATCTTCGGCAAGAACCTTGTTCAGCATCCGGAAGTCGTTTCCCTGCTTTGCCACCTCCTTGACCACAGATGTGAAGTCTTCGAAAGGCAGCGGTCGCACCACAACCAGCCTTGACATGTTAAACCTTTCGGTGATGATGTCGGCCACAGCAGACACGCTGACCTCCAAAATGAACTTGCACGCGGCATTGTCGTAGGTGACGTTGCGAGCGAAGGCACCGAGGGTGGAAGCAATGTCATCACAGGCATCCCTGCTAAATTTGTTTCCGCGGCTTTTGGTTGTGAGTTGCAGGTATACCACGACGGCACTGCCTGTTCGGCGCTTGCACGTCTCATTCACCCGTTCCAGCAAAAATTTGACATTTGACGGGTAATGTCGGGGCAAATCTACGGCTTGTAACGCTGGGGGTAGCGCCTCGTTCAGCTTCAAGTCCTCACCAGGACGAACAGAAATATCAAGAGGAAGCACCCTTTTGCCATTCTTCACATGCTCACACATGAGACTGTTCAGCATGGTTGATTTCCCAATGCCTTGGGAACCACTGACCACCAAGAAGGAAGGGGTGCTCAAAGCTTCACCTTGAGGTGAATTTATGAAGTCCTTGATGTATTCCTCCTCGAGAGGCCGTGCAGGGGCGGGCTCTTTCCTTTTCAGCCTTTGCCCAGCCTTCCTCACTGCCCTGTTCATGAAGAAGCCAGGAAGGAACCTTTGAATGAGAGCTTGGAGAACCAGCAATACGACGCTCCCTGTGCTCAACAACGTCCAACCAGTTTTAACGGTCTGCGCCGGAAAAGCCCTTGCGGGCTGTGTTCGTGCATGACCGCTTGGAAGGACGAACGGGCCTGGCGCAAGCTCAACCTGCCTCACAAAGATGCATCTGCGGAATGTCGAAGAAAAGGGACAATACATCGGTTCAGTCAATGTGTGCCAAACTGGCTTTGGTATTGAAGGTTGCTTGATATGCAAAACCAAACAGGAACCACAGCGCCTAACCTCAATCAATACATGAATTTGAAGCAAATAATTCGACATCTTTGAACAACAGCTTGGTAGAATTTGAACCTGAACCTACACATAGAAACTCTGACCACCTCAACAATTATCCCCTTCATTCAATCCAAACATTATCACAACAACCTCAACAACACATTTAGCAAGATAATCAAAAAGAAACAGTCAAACATTTAGATTTACAACATTGAACAAAAACATAACAGCCTCCCACCTGACCTCCAACCTGTCTTGTCCTAGCATCCCTGTTTTACCATTTTTTTATGGGATTTATGGATGTTCATCCCCCTAAAAATGGTATTAATAGGTATTGATCCATACCCATATCCCCCGCAGACCGCCCATCTCCGATCCAAAGCTGAGTTCCTGACGTTCAATGCGCCAGGTTTGCTGGATAAAAGGTAGCCCCTTAGAAAAAAAAACACGAGCTTCCCGTCCAAATGCCGTAGAGAACCTCCTTAAATAGTCTGCTTTTGTACTCTAAAACAATGGACCCCAAATCTGTCAGTCTTAAATTTTGACCCAAACATACTCAAAACCAAAGAAATCCTGGATCTGGGATGGAAAGATGGTACTCCCATCCCGCATTCAGATTGGACACCCTCATTTATGGGTCCCAAATATGTGTTTTAATGTACATATGTATATATATATATACACCCCTTCTTAAATCATGATTTCTGGGGAGGTGTTGGAGATGTTATTAGGGGATATTAGGAGGATGAGATTCCCCCCAAAATTGGACAAAACAAGGAGACACAGCCCAGATGCTGCCGAGAAGCGCATCCAGGCTGTGCAAATGCCTGGGGCCATGGCAGGCTGGCCATGGCTTACTGATCTTACTGAAAGCACCAACCAGATTGGGGAGACCCAATTCACAGCTGGAACAGAAAACACAAGTCTAAAACATTCTAAAGACATAGAACCATTACCCTCCAGTAAACAAACATATTTACAAATGGCAGATGTTCCATATCTATTTTTAGTTTACTGGAGGGTGAGCATTCTGTCCGTCAGAAGGATTTATCAATTTGCACACCCTTATAAGCTACAGCTGCAACACTTTTTTTTTGCTTAAGATATGGTTTTCATTGTCACCGACAGGGCTCGGACATTCTTCTAGGATGTGAATTGTTTCATAGATTTGAACATGTTTGGATTAGAGTGAATGTCGTGGCCTTTGATAAAAGCAATCCAACGCTGGATGAGATATTTGGCATTCACCATACGTACCATAAGCCAATATTTGATTGCAGGCGTCATTATACATTATAACCCACCGTTGTATCATGGATGTGTGTGTACTTCCCAAACTCATCCCATGTCCATCACTTCTCACCTGACTTGTTCATTAATGGTTCCCATTTTCCCATTGCACAGCCATCACCCCATTTTTGGATGCTTCCCCAATTTGAACATCGCTATTCGGTTTTGCTGGTTTTAACCCCAGAACAAAAAATGGATTTAGGGCGTGGATTTAACCGGTTTTAGAAGCAGTTGCTCTATACTCACCATTGAGAAATCACTGTTCAAGTTGGAGACCCACAACACACCCCGCCACAACACCCCGCAATAGACCAACAATACCTCCATGATCACCCACAAATAATCCAACAGTAGCCCAAACATATCACCAAATAACACCATTTGTACCCCATGTTGTGGATTAAATCAAGTTAAATCACATTCTTGGTTACGGAAACACAATTATGTCGGTTAAATCCCATTGATTCGTTATAGTTGTTCATGAAAAAAACAATGTTACCCCCTATGATATCCTAATTGTTCTCGGTTTCAATACCGATCTTCATCTGTTAACTCCCATGGTAACACCATAACATCACATGTAAATCGGCTAAAATCCTATCAAATCACCATTTTTATAATATCTTTACTGCCAAAAATCACCAGATTTTTCTGGGTTACCCGTTCAACGGATGCCGAGCTGCTGAAAGCTGCGCCGCGCCAAACTGCGACAGCTGCTCTGTGACACCGTGGCAAAGAGCGCGGAGCGCAGTTCGTTGAAGGCCTGGAATTCTGGCGAGCGGCAGCCGGGGTCCCCAAATGGCCATTTTGAAGGGGAAACACATGGAATTCCTTGTGACTTTACATATTTTACCAGGGTTTGTTTTAGAATTTTCTGGTTCCATGATAAACCATGAGAAACCAAATTAAAATTGTGATAAACCGTCTTGACCCTCCAATTTTGGTGATGTTAGAAAGAAGAATGTGATAAACCATCAGAAACCATGATAGCAAAGTCATGATGGAGGTACCCTAGTTTGATCGATAGCAACTTCAAGAAAATTATATAATGTAAAGCTTCAAAATTTGGGGTACCTGGGATCTACTCGGGATCTACTACCAAATTGGTTCATGGATTTCTCAACGGCTTGTTCATCACCAAGAACCACTAGTAGGGGCTTATTAACCTGATATCAGTGGGAGAGTCACATCATTTTCCCTATTACAGTAAACTAAAATTGCAATTTGGCATGTGCAATCTTCAGACACACCCATGGCCCATGTAAGAACAGGATTCCCTGCTCATGATGATACCAACAGCGGTTTTGTACACCTCCCAACCATTGGTTTCAACATAAACAAAACATAAATAATACATAATAATACAATGTCTTAGAATGTCTTAGATGTGTTGGGTTCCCCCTTTTTCAAAACCACCAGACATATAGTAACTATAGTATCATTATATTTGGTATGTTATGAGTTTATATGAGTTTAATATATCGAGAAACAATGATAAACCGTATACACACGAATGAAGTGCTTATTACGTGTATACATCTTTTACACATATTCAAAACGGGAAAGCGTGGGTGGATAATTTGAGAAAGGGAAGACCTTTGAGGCCAGGCGGAGTTCCACTCCCTTTAATCATCTGTACATATATCATACATATTACACAATGATCTGCGTGTGTCCAAAATTATATATAAATATATAAACATACATGACACCCCAACATGACCATTTTAGCGAGCAAAATTCTGAATCACCAGCAAAATTAGGGATACACTATTCTCAATCAAACCCATCTATTGATTATATCATCAACTATATGATTATATGCTCAAAAACTGTCGAGCCACACTGGTGGACAGCCGCGCCAATCCATAGGCCTTGGCTGGGCTCTGGGTTGAGAACTGATTGAAAACCGTGTTGGCAAATCGATTCAGGGCAAAAAATAAGAAAAACATATCAGGAATGTCGCTCATTACTTTTGAACATCGACTTAACTTTTGTGTTGGTTCAGTGCGATTTTGTCTGTTAGCTCCCATTGAAATGTTTGCGAAACCCTTTACGTGTTGGTGGAAACCGACCCTTTGTTTTCTGGCGAAATATGTGAAATCTCTTTTTTGTTGGCAGCACCTGATTATTTCGCTGGTGAAATATCAATATCATGTGCACCATGGCCAAAATATGGTGCATGTAGTATGTCATCCCGCGTTTATTCAGAATCCTTATGTTGGCCACTATATATATATATATATATATATACATATACAGTATATAATTCGCATTAATTCGCTATTGGCTGGGTGTGACCGATGTGAATGTATCATCCAATTTCCGACCCTGGCACATGCGTCTGCTGGTTTGCCAACGCACTTAAATCAAGAAAAATACCCCTATCACGTCCGATGATGCTGGCAACTGCTTGCAAGAGGGTATCCCGTCAACAAATTAAAGACAAGCACAATAAACCAAATAGGTACTAAACCCGATATCAAACCAATCAACAGAGGTACCCTCTGATGATTGAACTGAACAAACACTGGAACATCACATGTTGTGTTTCCATAGGTAAAGCACACAGGAATGGGCAATCTATACCATAGCAAACTGTTGAATCAAAGGGTATTTCAAAAATCCTGTTGATTGAGGACTGGTGCTGGGGGTTACAGTAATCCTATGTCTTACTATATAACCTCTATCTATTGGTGGGGATTTCCACAATCCACTATATATACATATATATTCATATATATATATATATATGTATATGCAATAGCTAGGATAACCGATATATTAACCAACCACTTGGGATAAAATATCAATCCCTCTCCCCTAAAACAGATTTCCCCCCCCCAGAAACCCATGGTCAAAAAGTCGGGAATTGGAAAACATCTTTGGGATCATAGATGGTGCTGTATAATATGAATGGGGGATGGGTTTTTGTTGGAATTCAACCAACAAAAAACCACCCCATTTTCTGATTCCGTGGATCCGGTTTACATTGTAGGAACATGAAAATATTCATCATTATTGATCCAGTATATGTTATACTATGCAATATATATATATATACCCTCTGGTAATTTAACATAGCTATTGAAAATGACCATAGAAATAGTGGATTTTTCCATTAAAAATGGTGATTTTCCATAGCTATGTTAGTTTACCAGAGGGTATATATATATATAGATCTATCACAGTCAGCCTACAGCACGAATAGTCTCTGAGTCTCCAGGTTTGATCGCCCCAAGGCTGGTTGTTAAGCAGACAACGAGCCATCCCGACCAGCTATAGGTGGTGATCTATTCCCATAGTATACTATATGAAACCCAACTATAGTAATATAATGTAATATATTAATTCCAAACTCTCTATACATATATAATCTACCCCGCCCACATAGAATATGGAATTGAAATTTCGGCTTCCCAGGGCATCCCCATGATTGAACTTGAAACAGGATACTTAGAATACAGTTGACGTCAAAAAACCTATACTTAGAATATCGTTGGGCCATATAAATTCTTTCACTTTCACTTTTCCAGACGAATTCGTCATTTTTCCATAGAAATTCTTCACTTTTCTTTATAAATCCTTCACGTTTCCATTCAAATTCTTCACTTTTCCATATTTTTGCCATACAATTTCTTTCACTTGTTCAGTCAAATTCATCATTTTTCCATATATATATATATATATTACATATATATATATATGTCTTAATAAATCCTTCACATTTCTATACAAATTCTTCACTTTTCCATATTTGTTCCATATAAATTCTTTCATGTTTCCAGACAAATTCATTATTTTTCCATATAAATTGTTCACTTTCCTATAACAATTCTGGACGTTTCCAGCGAAACTAGTTAACCATCTTTTTTTAGGAACACCAACTAATTCCATTAGTTTTCATTGCAAACTAGTTTTTTTTTCATAGTTCTCCGACACCGTTCGTGGGGGGTACCCTTCGGTGAGCTTGAAAAACTCATTTTTTTAATACAATATGAAAAGAAATTGATCATTTCGGGGAACCTGTTTTTTTGTTGAAACGTTCCAGTTTAGGAACTTCAGATATCCAGGATTGCTGCTCCCCAAAGGGAATTACGTATATAATAATCATACATGAAGGGGACCTATTCCTTGCAGAACTACATACATAGAATATAGGTACCCAGTGAAAAATATTCATCATTTTTTTAAGGAACACCACCTAATTCCATTGGTTTTTATTGCAAAATATTTTTTTTTCATAGTTCTACGACGCCGGTCGTGGGGGGTACCCCTCGGTGAGCCTGAAAAATTCATTTTTTCAATACAATATTAAAAGAAATTGATCATTTCGGGGACCTGTTTTTTTGTTGAAACGTTCTATTTTAGGAACTTCAAACATCCAGGGTTGCTACTCCCCAAAGGGAATTACGTATATCCTATACACCCTGTTGTATGGAAGAGACCAAATTCCTTTCAGAACTACATACATAGAATATAGGTCCCCGGTGAAAATATTCATTCATTTTATTGGTTTTCATTGCAAACATACGTTTTTTGTCATAGTTCCCCGACACCGGTCGTGGGGGATACCCTTCGGTGAGCTTGAAAAACTCACTTTTTTAAATACAATATAAAAAGAAATTGATCATTTCGGGGGAGCTGTTTTTTTGTTGAAACGTTCTAGTTTGGGAACTTCAGATATCCAGGATTGCTGCTACCCAAAGGGAATTACGTATATAATAATTATACATGAAGGGGACCCTATTGCTTGCAAAACTACATACATAGAATATAGGTCCCCAGTGAAAAGTATTCATCAATTTTTGAAGGAATGCCACCTAAGTCCATTAGTTTTCATTGCAAACTATTTTTTTTTCATAGTTCTCCGACACCGTTCGTGGGGGGTACCCTTCGGTGAGCTTGAAAAACTCATTTTTTTAATACAATATGAAAAGAAATTGATCATTTCGGGGGACCTGTTTTTTTATTGAAACGTTCCAGTTTAGGAACTTCAGATATCCAGGATTGCTTCTACCCAAAGGGAATTATGTATAAAATAATTATACATGAAGGGGACCCTATTCCTTGCAAAACTACATACATAGAATATAGGTTCCCAGTGAGAATATTCATCATTTTTTGAAGGAATGCCACCTAATTCCATTGGCTTTCATTGCAAAATAGTTTTTTCATAGTTCTCCGACACCGGTCGTGGGGGGTACCCTTCGGTGAGCTTGAAAAACTCATTTTTTTAAATACAATATAAAAAGAAATTGATCATTTCGGGGGAGCTGTTTTTTTGTTGAAACGTTCTAGTTTACGGACTTCAGACATCCAGGATTGCTTCTACCCAAAGGGAATTACGTATTTAATAATAATACATGAAGGGGACCCTATGCCTTGCAGAACTACACACATAGAAAATAGATCCCCAGTGAAAATATTCATCAATTTTTGAAGGAATGCCACCTAAGTCCATTGGTTTTCATTGCAAAATATTTTTTTTCATAGTTCTACGACACCGGTCGTGGGGGGTACCCTTCGATGAGCCTGAAAAACTCATTTTTTTAATACAATATGAAAAGAAATTGATCATTTCGGGGGACCTGTTTTTTTATTGAAACGTTCCAGTTTAGGAACTTCAGATATCCAGGATTGCTTCTACCCAAAGGGAATTATGTATAAAATAATTATACATGAAGGGGACCCTATTCCTTGCAAAACTACATACATAGAATATAGGTTCCCAGTGAAAATATTCATCATTTTTTGAAGGAATGCCACCTAATTCCATTGGCTTTCATTGCAAAATAATTTTTTCATAGTTCTCCGACACCGGTCGTGGGGGGTACCCTTCGGTGAGCTTGAAAAACTCATTTTTTTAAATACAATATAAAAAGAAATTGATCATTTCGGGGGAGCTGTTTTCTTGTTGAAACGTTCTAGTTTGGGAACTTGAGATATCCAGGATTGCTGCTACCCAAAGGGAATTACGTATATAATAATTATACATGAAGGGGACCCTATTGCTTGCAAAACTACATACATAGAATATAGGTCCCCAGTGAAAATATTCATCAATTTTTGAAGGAATGCCACCTAAGTCCATTAGTTTTCAATGCAAACTATTTTTTTTTCATAGTTCTCCGACACCGTTCGTGGGAGGTACCCTTCGGTGAGCTTGAAAAACTCATTTTTTTAAATACAATATGAAAAGAAATTGATCATTTCGGGGGACCTGTTTTTTTGTTGAAACGTTCCAGTTTAGGAACTTCAGACATCCAGGATTGCTGCTCCCCAAAGGGAATTATGTATATGATAATTATATGACCTTTTACATGGAAACGATCAAATTCCTTGCAGAACTACATACATAGAAAATAGGTCCCCAGTGAAAATATTCATCAATTTTTGAAGGAATGCCACCTAAGTCCATTAGTTTTCATTGCAAAAAAAAAAATCTTTCATAGTTCCTCGACACCGGTCAAGGTGGGTACCTTTAGGTGAGCTTGAACAATTTCAAAAAGGATTTTGATGGTGTTTTGGTGGATTTTAGTGGGGTGAAAAAATTGAAACATGACCATTTATGTCCATTTATAATGCAGTATGGGTGATATTTTGATAATTCAAAGCAAAATAGTGGGGTGAAAACTTGAAAAATGTTCTTGTATGCTGCAGTACGGATGATATTTTGATAATTCAAAGGATTTTGGTGGGGTGAAAATTTGAAACATGTCCATATATGTCTATTTATGCTGCAGTATGGGTGATATGTTGATAACTCAAAGGATTTTAGTGGGATGACAATTTGAAAAATGTCCATTTATGTCCATTTATGCTGTAATATGGGTGATATTTTGATAATTCAAACGAAAATTAGTGGGGTGAAAAATTGAAAAATGTCCATATATGTCCATTTGTGTTGCAGTATGGGTGATATGTTGATAATTCAAATGGGGAGAAAACAAATAAGCACGAAATGGGGGCATATTCTAAGTGGAGTTGCGTTCGAGTTCAACTGCATAATCGGAAAAACGCATATTCTATGTGGGCGGGGTACATTATATATATACCAATAAGTTGGTGATATGTCTAATAGTTGATTGAGATATATTGGATGGTATACCAACTATTGATTGTCTATAAAACCAACCTATTGGATGACTTTCAGCAAATAAGTTGCTTTTTTAGTCAAAACCCTGGAACCCTACGAAGCCCAACAGGCCGCTGGTGGGTGTTTTCCCCCACCAAGGCACAGCCAGCAGACCCACAGGCAGCGATTCTGTTCCGCTGCCCAGTGCATCCACCAGGTGACCTAACCTGAGTCGCGCAAGAGGTTTTGATGCTGCGAAAAATGAGAGTTTCAGCAACAAACATGCGGATTTAACATGATTTATATGGATATATATTATATTATATATATTATATATTATATATTATAGTTAGACTAGGGCAATCCCGTCTTTTTACAGACCGCACCCCCTACAATACAATAGATTTTAAAGCGGTCAAAACAAAAAGATGGGATTGCTTTACCTTATAGATAATAACATAATCAACAACAAAATCATAACAAACAAATAAAACGAAAAAAACAAAACAACATAAGCAATACAATAGATTATAAAATAGACTATACCAAAAACAATAACAACAAACCAAAACAAAAGACAATTTCACTTTTATAAAAAGAAATTTAACTATCATTCTTCTTCAAATTCTCCTCATGTTTTAAAGTGTTTGTGTGCCTCTTGTAATTTTGAGTTTGAATTTCATAATCATCACTTCAAATTTATGGGGATAACCAACATAATTTTCATAATCATTTACTATGAAGATTAAGGGATTAATTACCACAGTCTCCCCCTATAGGGGAAGCCTCAGCCCCCAGCCAATATCTTTCTCAACATATTATCTCTTTAAATTACCGCAATTACCATGCCCAAACCGCCCTTCATGAACTTGTTGATAACCATGTCTTCTTAACCTCAGTGCGATGTAAATGGCACAGCGATCCAAACTTTTGGGGCGAAATGGAGTGAAAAAGATTTGTGTGGTGTGCGTCCCAGACTTGTTGGTGCCAGTCTTCTCAAGTTTTTGGAAGGGTTTGTCTTTGTATCAGGCATGAATGCACTGAATGTCAAGCTTGCGAAGGCTCACTGGCATGAATGCTCTATTGAAGCAATGTCCTATTCCTACTTGACACCCTGAAACCTTGCTACCTACAGACCTTGTCAATCAAAACAGCATCAGCCAAGAGCCCTGTTTTGCAAGTCGCCCTCCTGTGGCGAAGCAAGCAGCACTGTTTTGAAAGTCGCCGGGAAGCCCCCCCAAGACGTGAACCATCATCATGCTCGATCTCACCCAATCATGGGATGATATTGCCGCTTTTCTCAGTCTCCTTGCCGAGGTTCTCAGACCTGGGGGTGACGTTGCCGAGGTTCTCGGACCTGTTGCCGAGGTTCTCAGACCTAAAGGCGATGTTGCCGAGGTTCTCGGACCTCCCGATGATGATGTTGCTTTTCTCAGTCTCCTTGCCGAGGTTCTCGGACCTGGGGATGATGAAGCCGCTTTTCTCGACCACCCTGACGCAGGAGAGAATTATGTCGTTGCAGTAGTAAATTATAGGGCTTTTAGACCTGACCTCCCAAAGCCCTTTAATCTCGTTGAGTATCACGCACATGACAGTACCGCTTTCCTCACTGTCGGTGCAGGAGAGAGTTGTGTCCTTGCAGTAGTGAGTTGCGCCGCTTTTAGACCTGACCTCCCAAAGCCCTTTAATCTCGCCGATTATCTCGCACATGAAAACATATCTTTTCACAGTCTCCTTGCTGAGGTTCTCGGACCTGGGGATGATGAAGCCGCTTTTCTCAGTCTCCTTAAGGTCGGTGTTCTGTGCCATGACGTTGTTGCAGCCCACGCACAATGCAAGGATTAGGCAAGCGAATACACCGGATTTGAGCGCCATGGCAATGCCGACACCCCTGAGCTAAAAAGCGTCCCTGAGTGGCTTGAGGAAAAACTCGCAAAAACAGCTACGGAAGAACATAAAGATGCTGAAAAATGACACAAGAATCCAAACTCAAACTGAAAAAGCTAATTTCTGTAGCTTTCCATTTGAGAATGTCAAAGGTGCTCAAATTGAAACAAATTCCAAGGTCAAGCTCTCCAATTGGCTTAAGAACATGTGGCAAATTCACAATTTCAAACCTCCAACTGGCATATTCCCAACAGCTGAGCGCCCCGACAACAGGATAAAGAAGAGATTGATGACGAAACCATGGCGGGGCAGAAGGACAAAGGAACATAGAGTAATCCCAGCCAATGACCCAGTCAAACACAAATTCGTGGGGAGAAACAAATGAAGGGCAAAACAAAACCACGAAACCAAAGGAGCACATCAAATCAACCATATCATGGTTGCATCATGGCTTTCTAAAAACACTAAATCTTTAAAAGTTCATGCCTCATCAACAATCTTGGGTA
>CAMXCT020000685.1:132500-222972 GCA_947184155.2 Cladocopium goreaui | reverse complement strand
AGCAAGTTGAAGTGTACCAATGTTGTGGCCATGTGTGAATGGTTGGATGTACTTGAAATTCCAGTTGTTTCCATGTTGTTTTCTTTCTTCAGTGAGCCATTTCATGTATACATCATGATCAATGTGTTTCCAAGCATTCAGCTCCTCAATTGTCGGCAAAACAGGCGGGGATTCCTCAGCCGCACGCTCAATCAGCATATCAAGCTCATGACGATTCTTCACACCTCGGCTAATTGGGTTGACTTCGACACCATTCACTAAGTATTGTCCTCCTTCTTCACGATCACCAATGTCGTACATAAAGGCTGACTGACTGTAGAAGCACTTGGTCACTTCCTCTTTCTCAGTGAATCTGGTTCTTCCCCAACGCTTTCCTCGTGGCATGACGTTCTTTGGGAGCTTGTCTTTTCTGCCCCTGGTTGCAGCTTTGGATCTTTCGGATGATGACGGGGATTTGGACTTCTGATCCATGATCAATCTCATGCGCCATATGGTGTCCCTCATGTTCTCATCATCTGGTGTAGTACATTCATCAATACCATGCCTTCCACCACAAATGAAACAATATTGAACATCCAATGCATCTGCAATAAGCTTCTCAAATCGATCACGAATGTCCCGCACCTCAGTTCGGCGCTTCTTCGCTTCCGAAGGTTGGCCCCCCATGTCATCTTCCTCCTCCTCAATCTCGATGTCACCAGCTCCGGCATCGGTTTCTCCTGAAGTCTGTTCTGCTCGAGGGCCCCGCGCCGTAGGCGTCGTGGTCTCCTCATCAGGTTCATCAACTTCATCTACCTCTTCATCACTTGATGATACCTCAATCATCTCAGGGTGGTCATCATAGTTGGCTTCAGGGAGTACCGGCATTCTGGTGATCTTCTTCTGCATGAGTAGGTCAAAAATTCCTGCCTCTTTCAAGATTGTAATCACCATGTCATTCTCGACCGGCGGGATGTATGCTTTCTTGGATCGGTTTCGCTTTGTGTTGATGGTGTCGGTAGGTCGACATGAACTGCTGAATAGCCAAAACGACTCTTCCAGTCCTGCAAGGCAACTGTCAAGGTTTGCCCCCCATCCAGCGAACATAGTAGGGAATTGAATACCCAGATCAAGCATTCCAAGCCAGAATTCGAAAATGTCACCGACATACTCAGCTGTTGCGGTTGGATTGATCATTGATTCGATCTCCTCCTTGGTCAGCACGGTCTTCATGTAGTCATGATAAGCGACGTTTCCACCATCCCAAAGCAGTCTGTAAAACCATCGCATTCGGTGCATTCCGCCTCCGCAATCCTCTGTTCGAGTCTCACGTTGTACAGTGAATCGGGGTAACAGGTCTCGTCTGCATTTCCCTTTCACCATGTAGGCAGGCATTCGGATGGCACCTCGATGTGATACCTGCTTGAGCACGTCACTCGTCGTCCTGTATCCTGAAAGCATTGCAAGTGTCGCAGTGACCAGGAATCCACGGAGGTCCTTCTCGGCTTCCATTTCTCTCCAGTCAACGCACTCATTGTAGATGTTGAGCAATCTTGCAGCTACTCTTGCATCCTGTGAGAATTCATCCATCCCGATGTCTTCAGTACCGTAGATTGCCGCTCTCGTCCAGTTGCTTGCGCAATTCAGGCATCTTGTGCGGTTCTCAGTGCAGGTATTCAATCTCGAATCATTCTTGTGAAATCCTTTGCACACATCGCACATCAATTCGGAATCTTCGGTTACCTCGACCCAATGCTCATCCACATCTGTCAGGGGCTCCGGGGTAAATACTCCTCGTCGGATGTCTGACCATGCTCTCCTCTGGACCGCATCCTTCATGTGCTTCATTCCTCCAATGATGTTTGCTGATCCAGCTTGAGCATCTGTGACCTCTCCAGCACGAATGCTGGGAATAATTCGTGGATGTTCTGTGCATCGTTTGATGGTTTCAATGTCAAATCCGGTGTTCTTCACATGGACGCATTCTTCATTCAGGTCATGGACTGTATCATGATCCATTGCACAATGTAAGAAGACCTTCTGTCGCATCAATGACTTTTCAAGCATAGCCCAAATGACTTCTTTGCCTTCACCTTCTTTCCAATAAAAAGGCTCACGTCCACAAGCATATATCTGTTTCCAGAATCTTTCATTGGTGGAGTGAATAATGCCCTTTTCCTTCAAGATTCTTGCAAGCTCCTCGGCCATGGATACAATCGAAGATTGGGACCCAAGAAACCGGGCATCTCTCAGAATGTTGACGAAAATTGGAAGGTGAGCTGCTTGGCTGATCTCAGTGATGATCTCTGCCAACTTGGTAACGAAGTCTGCATTTGGCATCAGTATGCGAGTTTGTCCTCTGAAAAGTGCTGCAAATGAGATCCAAATATGAACAGTGGCACTTGAAAATGCATTCGCGTTGGATCGTAGAAATGTCAATGCATTTGTTGCCAGTTTCCAGAAGTCCTCGGGTTTCTCCAGAGACTCATAGGGAAGTTGGTACACCTTGATGGATGATAGGCCCATGTTGTCGAGCCCAGCCTCGATGTCATTGACGATTCTCGAGCTGGATCTCGTTTGGTAAGTCAAATCCGTCAAGATGAGAGCTTTGTTGTTTCTCACTTGTCCTCCCAATTCATCCCATTTGTCTAACCAGGGCTCCCCGATGATGAACTGTCCAATCTTGTTTCCCAATTTCTTGAGCTTGGCTCGAATCTCGCCCTCCACAGTCTCTTCAATGCCCAATGTCAGCATGGCTAGGACCTCTGTCACTGGATATCCTTTGCACCTGACAAACTCTGTGGTCGTGATGATGTAGTGGTAGAGCTTAAGCCATTCGTAGTCATTCTCATTGATCATGTGGGAATCAAGTTGACCTTCTGTCAGCATGTTGAATGACAAGGCAGCATGAAATGTTAATCTTCTCAAATACTGTTTCCAGATCAAATTGGATCCATACTTGTGAGTGGTGTGAGGACCCTCTACGATTGAAAGTACAAAATCCTTGCCGGATCGCAGGAATGCAATTCGTTGTTCCTCACGAGCATAGTCTTCGGCAGCATGGAGACGCACTTCCACGGTTGAAGGTTTCCTTCTCTTCATCCAGTCATCAGTTGGAATCCAATCCTTGTCTCTTTCTGGTTCAGCATGACCTTGAGACGTTGCTCCGGGTCCAGATCGGAAAGCTGCATGGGTCGACGAAGACGAGGCTCCGCCAGTAGATGGTCTTGGCATCTTCTTCGGTTGAATGTTTGAGCTTGAAGATGGTTGTGATGCCTTTGGTTGTGATGCCTTTGGTTGTGATCCCTCCGTAGGAGCGGATGTACCCTGGGCGCTAGGTCCAGTTGATGTGTCATCATTCACCCATGAAGGCTCCTCATTGTTCCAGAAGTCAACTTCGTCGGGTCTTCGTCCATCTTTGAAGTTCAGGGGGATGTCCCAGTCATCGAAATTGTGCATGCTGCCACCTGTTCCAGCTTGGGTATCGGTCAATGATGTTGTAAAATCTTTGAGGGAACTATGGCAAGCATGACGTCGTTCTTTCTCGGTATATCTGGCCCCTTCATCGGCAATCGAGACATTGTATCCATGCCCAATCAGGATTCCCAAAGGAATGTCAAAGGCCTTGAGGATCGAGAACTGTAATTCGGACAATTCTGCTACTCTTGGCAAATTTCCATCTCCTCGGGCGCTGGTCTTGTGTCTCTCAAGTGTTGTGCCGAGGGCTAACAAACACAAGAAATGGTTCTGGGCTGCACTCCTCCCTTTCGGTTGGTTGGTTTCAAAAGCAATTACATCCTTCATCACATCCTGCAAGATGATCTGATCTGATGGGTTCTGCTCATTGTGATACCTCAGTGCATGTCCTAGGTGCCTCATCTGGACTTCAATCATGTGCTTCATTGCACTTCGATAGCTGTCATTGTCAGATGGAGACTTCGGATTTACCTTGGTCAACTCGTCCATGACTTTGAAGTACTCGGCTGTCCTTGTCACAGCTAACCATGATGTGGCACTCGGATCTGTGTTGAACGATGGTGTTCCTCGATAAATTTGCTTCATGCTTCGGATCTTCGCCTCAGTTTCGGCTGCAGTGGCTTGATCATCAAAAGGTTCGGGAAAGTGTCCTTTGGACAATACGATCCAGAGCTCATCAAGTCTGTCATAGATCTCTTTGTCCATGAAGCGTCCCACAGTTGCATTATCGAATGGGCATCTGCTTGCAAAGACTTTCACGAATCTCGATCCCTTTGATAAAAACTCCCATCCTGAACACCCCTTCTCGATGTCCTGCGCTCTCTGCAACAACTTGTAAGCTACCTCCAGAGCTTGAGCAGTGGCTTCACTGGTGTGTCTGGAATTTGCAAAGTATGCTGAGTAGACAACTGCAGGCGGCATACCAAACCTAATCCACTGGTTGGCTGTGTCCTCATCTGAGATCAGTCGAAAATTCGAACCTCGGGTGTCTCGGAACGGTGATGGAGTCTTGGCTGCAATGGATCCTTCGGACAATCCCTTCAGCACCCGCAACGCAACGGTGATTCGGCTTCCGGCAAATTGCCCTACTGAGTTCAGATCCTGTGTTTCGGCCATCCCGCTTTGTACAGAATAAAGTCGCACGGACCGTAGGTCTCGTGACAACTGTTCGAGCAACGAAAATAGTTGTACGAACCGTAGGTTTCGTAACAACCAGTCGGAGTCGAATTCAGAAAGCAGTAGACACGAAAATGAAATGTGCCACGATGAAAGAACCGAAGTTGATGTCAATCTCGAAAAGCACCAGTGCAGTAGCGATCGCTCGAACGAATGGTCAATGGCGTCGAGCTCTCGGGTAGCACAAACGGATGTTGCCACCGACTTGATTGGGTGACTGCGGACATTCTCGGAATCACGAGACATTTCAGCTTTCTTTTGTTCATCACATGCAAGCGGCTTCCAACGTTTCATCACTCTGACGTTCACAAATGGACTATTCCTGATTACATGATCATTGATTCCATTCATGATTATCTTGGCTATCCATTTGGTGTAAACTTGAGTAATGCGAGTTTCCCTACCGGCACACTCTGCATGGTCATGACGGCGATCACATCTTCGGTGAAGTTTCGGAAAAGACACCCCCCAGGTAACAATCTTCCATGGTTTCTTGATTGGTTTGGGAGTCTCTTGAAACTGTGATTTCAAGCCATACATGCATCCATCAAATTTGTGTTCATGAGATACGGTTCCTTCCACAAGATCAGTCATTCTACGGTCCTTCCAGTAGTCACAACCCCTAGGCAACTCAAGCAAGGCTGGTGATCCCATGTTGATAAGTTCACTTAGCACTGATGCAAACACTTCCCACATCGCCCAGAAGATCTGCTTCTTTGCTTCGATGAGTTGCGTTGTTGCTTCGCTCACCCATCGGTTGATTCGGTTCCATGGTGAACCTCCTGTACATGGACCTGCAAAGAACATTGAATCAAGTTTGGTCCGAAGGCATCGCCTTGCTTTACTGATTCCGTATGGAGAGAGCATGTCGTCATCTTCAGTGATTGGCACGACATGAAACTTCATTTCGTCCTTCATTTTGTTCTGCAAGAACGTAAACCAGTTTCTCTCTTCCGAACATAACAAGACGAAGCATGGGACTGCTTGAGGAACTTCGATCAAATTGATTGCAAGGGAAAACTTCGCAAATTTTGATGTCATCAAGTCACAAGGTGATTTGGAAAATTGAAATTCCAAAGTTCTGTTTTTCTTTTCTCTCCAAAGGATTACCGACACTTTGGGATGGTCAACCTCATGTTTGCCTACTTCAATGTGATATTGATAGGGGACAAAAACATCAGTGATGGGAATAGTTTTCATAGTCCTCACATCATTGCAATTGGTGCATAGCGTGATTACTCCCTGACTCACTTTACAGTTCTTACCTCCATCGATCACTTCAGCATTGGCGAGCACCTTGAATGTCGATTTTCCAGTCCAAAATTCATTCAACTTGTTTGTTGATTCATGATTGCCGCCCTTGAATCTCCATATGTCTTTGATCACTCGAGTATTGGTTTTGAACTTTTGTTCAGTTTCCCTCTCATCACATATGATCCTAGGGTCACAAGGACAGTCTTCGCAATCCTGTGGTACAAAGTTTTGCCTTCTTGGCGTTTTGTGAATTCGGATCAATGTCTCTTTCCCATCCCACTGCCAATGGTCTTCATTTTTCTTACCTAACACTTGGGATTTTCGGGTGGATTTTACAAACGGAATGTTATCATTGATGTCCAATTCCGGATGCGTATGACATAGGCCAGGTGTTGAAGTGGACTGTGGGTGCCCCTTTCCTTCACCCTCACTACATCCTTCACCCTCACTCCCCCCATGAACAAGGCGCATAAGCGTATTGATCACACGTGTGGCTGGCTGAAGGCACTGGTGAATGGATTTCGGGTGTTGAGACGGTGATGTCTGTGCATCTAAAAACAAGGCATCAACCGAGAACATCAGCATTGGTGAATCGGTCAGATGCTGTACACGGTCATGTTGTGTTGACGCACACGAGTCACGTAGTGATCTCGAGTGGGCAGGCGGGGCATGCACGTGCTTTGACGACATCACCCGGTGGGTTGAGGTCGTTGAAACGGATTGTGAAACAGTGTCCGGGATCAACGGCTGCTTGTTAGGCGAATGATACTGAAAACACGCTCGTTCAACCCACTTATCAAATCTGATGGCCTGCTCTGGCGGAGATGCACGGTGTTCGACCTTTGTCCAAGTACCATTGAGAAGAACCCATGTGGATCTCAATACATCTGGCGGCACAATCAGGCCGGGTGGCCTAGGACGATAAAATACCGGCTGCTTGACGACAAAAATGGGATCCATACCTGGCAAGTATTGTAGCTTCTCTTTACTAGTCAAACCCTTCCTATACACTTCTTTTGGCAAAATAGGGGTTTCCGTGTATGGGAAGTTTGGGATATCCTCAGTTTTGCATTGGAAAACTTGGCGAGTAGTCATATCGACATCGGTGCTTGGCTGCAACATGTCTAAGACTTCTTTGCTCTGCAAGTCCTGAGGTTCCAACAAGTTGATTAACATACAAGCTTTCTTCCATGCCATGGGATTCTTGAATCCTTTAGTATGGATATCGGCTGCCATTTTGGCTGTAATTTCATAGATCAATACAAAATGATCCTTTTGGAAATGTTCATGCATGGAGGCAATGGAAATACCATGTGTGCGCTCCAAATGACGCATGGTTGGATTCCGTCCTGATCTGACAACACCAATCATACCTTGATTATCGTCATGAAACAGGAGTTGAGGAAAAACTTTGGCTAAGACTTTCCACAGACTTAATGCGGGGATTCCTAGAGTCCTAAGTGCAGTATCTGCAGCCACAATTTCAGCTTCGGGGGTAGAATGACTAACACACCCTTGTCGCTTACTTCCACCAGCAAGTGGGAATCTTGTGAACTTACCTTGGACTTGTAAGTGCGATCCCGAAGTTGATCTCAAGGATTGGGCACATCCAGCGAAATCCGCATCTGCAAATAGTCCTAACGATAAATCTTCAATTTTGTCTCCGACCCATCCTATCATTTTGAGGGACAATGTGGAATTAACATAACACATTAGGTGATGAAGACGGGCGTCATCATCCTTTGTCCATTTAGTCACATTACGTGCTAAAGCATTGATGGATCTCAACAGGTCAAACCGCGCAATGCGGGCTGCATAAAGCAGCTTCATCAGCACACTAGCTGCATGCGGAGCTAGATTCCCACGGCTCAGCGTCTCACTGTCTTGCGCAGGACGTGAGTTGCCAGTCTCAGAGAGAGCAGGCATATCTGGATCGAAGGAATGTGCACACCAAGGACACTCAACTTTGCGTTTTCCATCGGAAGGAGCTCGATACGGGCTGCTTTTCGTTTCCTCTGGAAGGCTTGGAGTTGATACCTTTTTCAATTTTGTGTCCTTACCAATGATGTCAAGATACTTTTCCACCGATAACTTTAACAATCCTTCCATGTTATAAGTTATGGTCTTGACTTTCTTACCATTATGCAATTGGGTCTCACCTTGGGATAAAACACATCCTAAGTAAAGTCCCAGATCGGTTTCGGGTTCAATGCGCAGAACAGTGCGCAGCATTTCCCAACCTTTGGCCAGATTTTCGGAGGGCCCAGCAAGCTTAAGATCATCCACATAGATTACCAACAGCAATTTGAGCTCATCATGAAAATACATAGAAGGCCATTCCTCACCAATGGGCTTAAAACCAATTTCTTGAACTTTCTTGTCACAATGTTGTTCCCACATCGTGCCTGAATCAGGGTGTCCATACAGGGCTTTGTCGAGTCTTACGACAGGGCGACGGAACTTCCAATACTGTATCTCCGGAGGCCATGCATCAGTGGGTAACTCCACCCAACACAAAGGTCCCTTCAACTTAGCCTGGATGTAAGCCTGAATCGCATCTGCCAACTTGACGGAGTGCCCAGGAAGACATCCGTAAAAATCTGCCCATCGTGAGGCTTCGAAGGAAGCAGGGGAATTTCCCAAATCTTGGAAGAATGCTGCCTCCCAATGCTGATTCTTCACCTGATTTCCTAGCAGAACGCCTCTTCCCTTGAATTTTCGTCCAGGATTGTCTTCTGACAGCTGGTAATTCTTTTCCACGCATATGCCATGGACCCTGGCCATGTGTACTTCCTTTTTGTTCTTCTTGGCCTCTGCAACAACGTCGTCATATTCACGAACCATTGTAAAGTCAAATACCTCTTGATCACGAAGGCCTTTCCACTCCTTGAGCATCGCTTCTTTGGCCTTTGGGTTAGACTCAATCTCAGCTCTGCCCACAGGTCGTGAAACCATTGCATTGAAAAGTTTGCTTCCAAGACCTCCTGATGGTATCTTGGTTCGGTGACTTTGATTTGATGCAGAAGTACACGGCATAGTTGGGAAAGGGATGTATTCATCATCATCAGTGGCTATGTTCTTCACGTTCTTGACGTTAACACATTTGCCATTTTTGATCATTGTCGACTCTCCTGGCGTAGCCATGGAAAACCTCGAAATCTCACCTGACAATGTGCTCCAAACTTCACCACTCCACGATGCTTTTGGGCCACGTCCTTTCTCGACCTCCGACCATTCATCCCATTCAGTGAGATATTCCTCGTCGTCCGGGACGTCAGTAGAAGCATCGGAACATGGACTAGCATCAGCATTCCTTTTCACTTTTCGACAATCAATGTATCGTCTTCCATGTACATCGTCATCATCGACTATGTCGTACAAATCAAGATAAGTACTTGTACATGTGATAGGTAAGGTAACTTTGTTCTTCACAACTTCACCAACACCTGCATCGGATTTCTTTGACTTTGAATGAGAGTCATCCTTCTTACTTTCATCACCACCTTCATCGTCCTTGGACTTTGGCTCGTCCTTGTCTTTCTTTGAATCTTTCTTCTCCTTCTTCGTTGCCTTCTTCTTCTTTTCCTCGACCAATCTTTTGGCTTTGTCATCGGCCTCTTTCTTCTCCAACTTCTTCTTCTCGGCTTTGAGGATGGTATTCCGGTCAGATTGAGAGAGTTTGCGCCATTCTTCAGGAGAATAGGTTCCTTTGGGACGCAATGACGTCCTGAACATTCGTCTACCGTCATCTCCAATCTTGTATGGGTAACCCTTGACGTTCAACTTGACCTTCTCACCATCGTCATTGAGGTATACCTTCCCATCTCCAGCTTTGCCCTTCTTCCAATGGTCTGGTTGGGCGTCAATCAATTCCTGGAGGGTCATCTCTTCTGGATCTTTGTCTTTGTCGAAGATATCCTCAGGGTCATCAAGAGGCTTCTTTGAAACTTTTCCACCACTTGGTCCAGGTCCACCGTCGTCTCCGTCATCAAGCTCATCATCATCCTCATCTTGGTCATGTTCTTCGTCATCTCCATGAGGCACTTTGGAGGGATCGCCATCGAGTATTTCTCTTTCTTTCATTCCTTCCAATGTGGTATTCACCCTCTCATATTCTTGCTTGCATGGAAATGTCAATGGAGTGACCATCTCGACCTTTTCAGTCAAATGAGGTTTGAGAAGACGGTGTTCAGGTTTGCTAGCATCGTCACCAAGATTCTGATGTACGAATTCACTCAGAGACCATACTTTATATTGTCTTGACCAATGCATCCCTGGACCAATGTGATACCCTGCAAACACTCCTGGAATAGAATCAGGCCCAAACTTGTGAAGTTGTCCCGCTTCTCTGGTCTTCGGAGGCTTGTAGTTCACACGAGCACCATAGGGAATGAGTTTGCCAGCAAATTCAGATCCATGGAGTTTGCACCAAGCGCTCAATTCATCATCGTTGGGTTCCACATTGAGTAGATGACATACGCAAAGGATTGCTGTTCTCCAGAAACAAGGTGGTAATCCAGCTTCCAAAAGGCATGTAGAAGTAGCTGTGAGAATAAATTGGTTCGTCCTTTCGGCAATTGAATTGGTTTGAGGTCTTCCAGGCAACGAATGATCAATTGGTATTTTCATCTCATTCATGGCTTCAATGAATTGAGGAGCATGATCAGAGTAGGCCTGTCTTACCTTCTTGGCACCGATGAACTGTTTCACTGCTCTAACTACATCGTCCTTGGTCATTCTGTCAGATGGATAAGCACCAATGATTCCTGTATAACAGTCTCTGACAACCAACACTTCCTTCTCGAGGACCAACACGTCATCATGGACTTTGGATGTGTCCACAGCATCAAAGGTAATGAGGTCGCCAAACTTCTTGAGTTCCCTCTTGTACGCACCACGACGAGTCTTGAAATGCTTCATCTTTGCTCGAATGCATGAATCGCAATATGGATTCTTGTATCTGTGCGTCAACTTGTGATTCAGGCTATTAGCTTCTCTCTTGAGTGTTCCTCTTTTGGCTACCCTGGATTCACCTTCGACAACATCGATCTCGATGTCATCTTCATCACCTTCGGCGGCATCTTCAGGAGCACCATGACCATCATCTTCAAAATCAGTTTCGTCTCCAGGACGATCGTCAATCGGAGTTCCTGGTTCGTATTCGCCGCCCTCAGGATGTTCCTCTTCTTCTTCTCCAGGAGTTGCTGAATGTTTCTGTCGGTTCATTGCTCTTTTCTTCTTCTTCACCTTGAGTTTCTTGACGTATCGGGAACAGTTGTGATCCCCAGTTGACGTCTCAAGACCACTCTCTCCATCGAGGTGTACTCTCCGTGAGGGCTGACCAACATCATCAATGTCGTTGAAATCATTGAATCCGACATGAGAATGTGTCAGTAGGTCATGGATCTTCGATGCATGATGACATTCATGAGGAGTGCATTCGTATGTTCCAAGATCAACGTAGGGGATGTTGTCATGGATTGTCAAATCGATGCGTTCTCCATTCTTCGTAATCATGAAAGGCATTTGACCAGATGGCCATACAAAGGAGTATCCTTCTTCCATGCATCGCTTCCCAAGAGACATCACGGACGGAGTGTCGTCCAGTACATAGGCATGAGAGATCACATCAAAGGTTCCCAGGTCAATCTCTGCTTCCGTCTGAGTAGCAGTTGAACCGTTGGCTGTGTGGAACATGATAGGATCACAAGTTCGCTGCTTCAAATTCATCCTCTCGGCTTTCCTTGCAGAAATCAAATCGTGTCCGCTGCCAGAATCCAGGATGAATCTACGATCTTTGGCTTGTACTGGTAATGAAATGCACATTATGTTCTTGGACTTCACGAGGGATTTTCCAGCTTCGTGTTCAACAAGCTCTTCAATAAAAGTCAAGTCATCACGATCATTGTCCAGCTTGATCAACATGTCGAACTTGGGGCCAATAATGATTCTAACCTCATCAACAAAACGATGGAGTCCACATCTGTCCATGATGATGGCCTTGGCCCGTGCTCGGACTGAACCGAGGGTGTTGTCGGACTTGGACTGATCGTCGGTCAAATCATCGACTTTCCAGAAGACATACTGCTTGTTGGGGTCACGATACATACGTTTGGGTAGTCCTTCTGGGTAGTCCTCAATAGCAATCTCGTGCACCTCGGGTTCCAGATCAAATGAGATCCTGCGATCATCAGAAGACTTCTTTGCGCTGGCTATCCTCGGTGAGGTATAATCCATGGAATCTTCATTGTCGCTATCAAAGAAGGAATCAATGGTAATGGGAGTCGCCTTCTTCTTTGGTGTCTTCTTGCTGGTTCTCTCTGAGGATGCTGAAGGCGATTTATCTGCATGTAGGAATTTGCACTTGCTTCCAAACTTGCAGGTACCCTCTTGCCAATTCCAACATACCTTCTTTTTGGGTCCAGCTGAAGATGAACTTCCTCTACTTTTCCCTCTTGATGAATCTCGACTTCCGCTTCTGCCTTTCTTACCTTTCATCTTGGCATCATAGACCTTTTGAGAATGACTGTAAAGACATTTGTCACCTTTGTTGCATCCTCCTTTATTGAAGAAATAGTTACAGAAAATCTTCTTCTTGTCCACGGGTGAAGATGATCTTCCCTTCCCACCTTTGCCTTTCTTGTTGTTCTTGTCGGCATGGGACTTCGGAGAAGGTGTAGGAAGTACTGATGCAGCTTCACTCTTCGCTTTCGCCTTAGGACGTTTGGGAGGATCACCTGTAGACGATGCGGCTGCTTCGTTCTCCTTCTTGGTTTTGACGGGAGCGGCAGGCTTTATCTGCATCTTCTAAGGCAGGTGTCGTCTTGTTAGAGGACAATGACAGTTTCACTGCACGTTCTCTATCTTTCAACAGTCGTTCTTGCTTCCCTCGTGCTATGTATCCTTTGATCATACCAGTTAGGTAAGCATAGGTCTTCTCAGGATGCCCTTCATCAAAGGTTTTGTATCGGTTGATATCGAAGGCCATAAGCTTTGAATGTTCAATCTTCCGGAACAATGTGTCACGCAGGGAATTGTTGGAAGGCAGATCATCATGTTTCATATTGTATACGATGTCAAGCCACTTGTTGTAGAATGCCTCAAGCTGATCATCTCCATAATAGTTGAACATATACAAATGATGGGCATTATAGAGAACTTCAGTGTGGTCAGGTGACTTGAAGCTAATCAATATCATCGCAAATAGTTCTCGTCCCTTGATGAAGTCCCCACTTCTCCCATACAATTGGTTCTTCATGGACATGTCATACTTCACTTGCATGGACTTGTCCCCAGCATTGTCAATGACTTTTCTCAAGGCATTGGAGAGCTTGGCATCAATGGATTGGAATCTCACATCAGGAGCTTTGGCCAATGTCTCCAAGTCAGGTTGATCTGCAAGACACGGAGCAAGCCACGCTTTCCAATCTTCATAGTTTCGATCTCCACTTGCAACGCAAACTTCATGAACAACACTTCCCTTCCAGGATGAAAGTTCAGTGGTCTTAGGCCAGGGTTGGAGGCTGATCTTTTCGGCTTCTCTTAGAGATACGGATGACTTGGGTCTGTCCCTCTCGAGGTTCTCCAACTCCTTGACATTGGTGTTGTACTCGTTCCTGAGCTTCTCGAAGGCTTCAGCTTCTGCTCGGTATTCCTGCTCTTCATCGTTGGCACGATCTTCAGCTTGAGAGAAATTGTTCTTGTAATAATCTTTCCGATCTTCCATCTTCTTCAGTTCATCTTGAAGATTTCGAATTTCATTGTTCTTCTCTTGCTTCATCTCGTCCAACTCTGCTTTCAGTTTGGCACACTTCTCTTCACATTCATTCCGAGGCATAGCATTACTGGGGTACCCATGTAGTGTAGTCGGTCTATTCAATGATGGAGAGGAATGAGCTTGGTTTTCCAACTTCAGGGCAGCAATGGTGCTCGACATCTCTTCTACCTCAGCGAAACGCTCGTTGGCCAATTGATGCATCTCGGTCAAATGGCTTTCGGGAATGGAATAGTCAGTCGCACCTTTGATCACGAATCTTCTGTCGTTCAACATCTTGATGGACTTACCTGCATCCCTGTGAGCACGCCCAAGAGAATCTTTTTGGGCTTCAAGTTCAGTGTGAAGGCGAGCAATAGCTGTGTCCCTGTCATTGATTTCATTGTGCAAACTGTCGAACAAGTTACTCGTCACATTCGGATTGTTGCTCATGTGATCGATCTTGTTCAGAGCATCTTGATATTTCTTACCAGTTTCATCAAAGTTTCGCTGGAAGACTTTGAGCAGGTCCTCAGTGTCAATGAGTTCAGATTTGTTCTGCAAGTACAACTTGTCAACTTCAGCCTTGGATTCCTTCAAGCTGTCACGCTCACGCACGGCTTGCATGTACATTTCGTATAGAGGTCCTCCATGCGGTGATCTGCTTGGTGAAGATCTTCTGGCTTGTTGACAGGAAAGTTCATGATACTGATTCTTCGATTCAGTCAGTTGTTGTTGCATTCGATCTAAAAGACTTTGTTTCATGTGTAGTTCAGAACGTAGTCCCATTATCCTCATGTCCCGCATGCCGCCTGATTCAGCTAGAGACTCTTCAGAAACCCTGTTTTCAGAAATCGCTAGTCGAGATTGTAAGTTCTCATTATGGATCACCTGCAATCGAAGCTGTGATTCTTCCAAAGCTAAGTGATGTTCACATTCTGCATAACGGTCATGTTCAGATCTTATGTTACTACGGAACTCCTTCATGATCTCGTCCCTCTTCATGTCAGCAGCATCGAGCTCAGTTTCCAGTCTTCTAACATTCATGGCCATGGTGTGCTTCATCGTCTGGTTCTGATTGGCAACCTCGAGCATCTCGATCTGTAAAGCACATGTTTGGTCGTTAGCGTAGCCGACTGCTAGAGCTTCTTGCTTGGCATTCATCTCTGCGTTTTCCAGTTCCAGTCTGAGTTGATTGATGTGAGCATTCGCATCAGCGCCCACATGTACCATAATTGCGTTCGCTTGTCCCATTTGTTCATCGAATTCCGAACGTAGTCGTGAATATTTGAATTCCAAATGAGATGCAGCTTCATTCGACATAGTCTGATATCTTTCCAACTCTTCGATCCTGTAGGTCGCACCTTCATCTTCCTGTTGTGCAGCCTGTAACTCGAAGTTAAGCATCTGGAGCTGTTCGGTCATCGACATCATCTCTTGATGAGTGGTGCTTTCCAGGAAATTAAATTGTTGATAGGCATATGCTGTCGTCTCGCTCAGTCTTGCCTGAAGTACAGATTCCTCTTCAGTGGCCCTTTCCAGTGATGTCTTGTATTCAGCTAATTCACTCTGATAGGCAGTGAAGATGTCGCTACCACTTGACGGGGCGTTCACTTGTTGATAAGATCCTGTCCCTGATGGAGTAGCGTCCTGAATCGGTGAAGGCGGATTCGACGACGTAGTCTTTGCCTTAGTCCTTGGAGTCATCGGAGGCGACAATTGTCGTGCAGATGATCTTCTCTTTCCAGGTGTGCTGTCCCTATCTTCAATTGCTTGCATTGTCGAAATTTGTCTCCCTCTAGGAGCAACCAGATGTCGCCTGGGTTGGCTTGTTCTCAGTTCTGAGGCATCGCTTCCACCAGTGTCGATACTCTGTGAAGAATTTGACTGCGTGCCGGCAGCTGGTGCAACGGCATGTCCAGAGAAAGAAAATGCATTATCGCTGCTATCCTGTTCAGTCATCTGTAAGGCCCGCGGCTACCCGCTCGTAGGCTCCGTAGGAGTCCTACGGCTGATAACCTGCGAATCGGGGATTGTTAGCCCGATTATGTTCCTGTAGTTGATGTTGGGGTTTGCAGTGACGACCTCACGAAGGTAGCTGCTTCCGCATGGCTTTCGTTTTCCCTGTGCTGCAGTATGTCTTGAGCCAAAGAGGCCAATGTCGGAGTGCCCCTTTGACGATGGATCCTAGAGTGTATGATTGTGTATATATACAGTGGTCCGTAGCCTACACTCTATTCGCAGATATTGATATTGATATTGATATTGATATATGTATATTTAGATATGTGGTTTATACTGTTTCACCAAGCTGAAAAAGGATCGTTTTGGGCGAGCTCCCTTTCTAACGTCCAGTGCCAACGTGGTCCTCCGCCAGGCAGCAAGACACCAGCATGGCATGAGGTCTCAAGCCGTACCCCTGGAGACCATTGCTGTCACGGTAGATCAACATTGGTAGCCAAGATATTTTTGAGGTCCAAACTATAACTAAACAGTTGGGTTTGTCTGAAAATAGTGTACCCCTACACCCAATGGTTAAGGATCATTATCCCTACTAAATGGCTATAATTGGGGGGTATACCCCATTTTCAGACATACCCATTTAAAGAATAGAAAATAAAGAACATATCCTTGGATATGTAAAAACCATTCAAAACCCATTATATACCATGTGAACATAGTTATATACCACATCCACTTCAGGTCCATTCCTGGGTAACCTGGGTAACCTGGGTAACCTGGGTAACGGGATTGGGGATTCATTCGCTTAAATGATGACCCTTGGCTAAAAGAAATCGCCGTCTGGGTCTGAAAAAATGGTTATGGGTCAAAACCCTGGGGGCCCCTAGGTATTCTAAAATAGCTGGTGAATAGATGGTGATTCCCCCTTAAATATGGTAATAATAGGTATTGACCCATCCCCAAATATCAATAGGCTGTGTTGATCCGTGTTGTGTCATTGAGATTCACACTCACTCTGAAGACTCTGAAGCATCAATCTCACATCGACTACTTTCCGTTGCAAGAAAATCATGCCCTTTGTCTAGTGTTGGGTGGAAGAACTTAAACATCCCTTGGTTTTAGATCATGTCCACAGCATTTCCCACAACAACTCAACATTCACCCTGGCAGGGACCCCGGCCATCGAGAAAAGCTTTTGTACAACCTCAGACAATGCCCATCACAACAAAGTGGTAGGAAACACCATTTTCTCATCCATCAAATGGGGTTTTTTCTCCTAACCGTTCAGAGAAACCCATACACAACAGGGCAACAAGCTAGGTCCCCTCGAATCTCTCCATTGTGAGCTCAAGATCGACTCAGTTTTCTCAGTGGATTCATGGTTTCTTTTAGTTTAACAAGAAACCCAGCTCTTTTATGATCTAGTTCTGGGGGGTCCTGTTCCTTGTTCCTCAGGCCAATTCTAGTTATTCCAGAAATCCTGAAAGAATGCATGGTTCTTTGCGCTCAAATCCTAAATCGTGCTGGAAAATCCACCACCTCCACCAACTATTCGATGATTTTCCCAGCCATAAAGCTCCATTTATCATGGCTTTTCCGATAGTTTCCCATGATTCCAGCTAGAAACCTCAGTAAATCACATCTCTTTGAGTTGCCCCGCAGTGTAATCTTCCATCTCGGCCAACTCAAAGAGCACCTGCCAGGGAACCGACGTTTTCTGCTGTCATGGCCGATATGTCTATGGTTTTTTATGTATATTCTATGTATAATATATAATATATGTATATATATATAATCATATATATATATACATAATCATATAATATGTATGTGTATATATATATATGTGTGTGTGTATGTATGTATGTATGTATGTATGTATGTATGTATGTATGTATGTATGTATGTATGTATGTATGTATGTATGTATGTATGTATGTATGTATGTATGTATGTATGTATCTATGTATGTATGTATGTATGTATGTATGTATGTATGTATGTATGTATGTATGTATGTATGTATGTATGTATGTATGTATGTATGTATGTATATATGTATATATATGTACATATATATATATATATATATGTACATATATGTATATATATATACAGTGTATATATATATATGCATATATATATATACATATATATATACATATATATATATATACATATATATATAATCATACATCCACCTGACTCGAAAAAGAGAGGAACTAACGTGACAAAGAAGTACTGTTTCCGCAAATGTCTGTTTTCCTCTGACTGCTTGTGACGAGGTCTTGTGTTTACCTAGGTCGAGCTCTAGAGCCAGAACAGTTACATGGACAACAATGAACCTGAGGTATGATAGATCATGTACCTTTCAAGTCGGGTGTTCTCCTGTAAGTTGGTGAGATGCTGTAGCTGGCTCGAGCTCAAACTTCGGTATCTGTATTTGCCAGAGGACGTGTCCCTCTGGTCTTCATGAATTCAGCGGGGTGTAGTCTTCGTACAAACCCCTTCATAGCATTAATTAACTGCGACCGATCGATGGAACCTTTGGTCATTCCATCGGCTATCATGGCGCGTGTGTCGACCCATCCTAAGAGCGTGATGATCTTCGAAATGGTCAACTGTTTGATCCATGAGATATGAGAGAGTAGTGACTTTTCCGTTGGGTACTTGAAGTTTTCATTTTCCACCGCACTAAAAACGGACCTGGCGTCTATCCAGACATAAAGTTCGATGAGGTAACCTCCATTTTCTCTTAGATTTATACTGGATTGAGGACTAAGGGGTCCGAAACACATTTCATGAAGGGTAGTTATAATTATAAAACTTTGATCAACGGATGCTGTGAGTGCCAACAGCTCAGCGGCGAATGTGCTGCGCACCACGAGCTTATGAGATTGAGAAACGGCCTCAATCAAATGGCATCTCCTTACACCTCTCACATCACTACCCATTCGAAGATATACTGCACCCCTCAAAGCGTATCCCTTGTCATTTTCTCTGGAGAATGCTGAATCAGAGTATAGCTCAACAACCCTGTTACAAGTCATTGAGCTATACTCTAATCTCTGGGGACGACGTTGAAGCTCTCGGGTGAGTGCATTCAATCTCTTGACATGTGTAACAGTGGGGTTCTGAGTTACACGTTGGAGGGAAATTATATAGACTAAGACCCACGCCTGTGTTAGGGCGGAATAGGCAACGGCTCCTAACAAGCTCCAATACAGCGCTCTGAGGTGCTCGGGGCATTGTGCGTCCTTCTGGAGATTGGCATAGTGTTTTGGGTTTATAGGTTTTAATGCACTAAGATATTCTGTCTGATCAAGAGTGATGGTTCCATCTGGGAGTCTTTTATGACAAATACCACAGTTTGTAAATTCACTTTCTTGATACGTCAATTTCCCAAAGTGCCCTTCCAGAGTTTTAACCAAAGAGTCTATTTCTGACTTCATACCTGCCATTTTAATATCATCTACATGGACGGTTATGGCTAAGACTAGGGTTCCTTTCTTATGTAACATTAACAATTGGGGGTCATACAAAGATGCTCGGAACCCTAATTCCTTGAGGATGTTGATTAGCCTCAAGTTGAATGCTCTAGGAGCGTCTCTACAGCCGGTGCCAGGCTTCAAGCATTTGAGAGCTTCCGTTCGCTCATCAAAATCTTCATATCCTGGGATCCGTCTGAGATGTTTGGCTGTTCCTGCCGGGACGGTAAAGCTTATGTGTTTCTCGGGCTCTCCAGTCAACTTGTTCATCTCGGAAAATGTAAGCCCTTGAAGAAATGCTTTGCTTATGTCCACAGCGACAAAGCTCCAATCTTTGTGGCAGGCTGCTTCACTAGCTAGAATCTTTTGGGATGTTCTTTGCGCAGTGGCCGAGAAGTTCACTTCATCTTCGGTTTGCGGTTCCTTGAACCCTCGCAAGGCCAATCGCATCCTGATGATGCGCTTCCCGTCTACATACTTCCACTTAGAAACTAGCTTGGCGTCGATCAGAACTTTACACTTCTTTTTGGGGATTCGTTCAAAACAACCATATTTGTGCCAGGTTTCATACTCTTTAACAGTTGCTTCATCAACTTCCTTGCGATGATCAATTAATTCCTTAGTTGTGAGCAAGTCCGTATCTCTCTCGATGACTTCTTTCTTGGCTTCTGCATTAAGGAATACTTTCATTAAGTTGGGTTTAGACACATCGCGACTGTCTTGGAAGCATTCAGTGATGTTCTCTGAGATCAACACTTCAAGGAATGGTTCATCATTTTCATCAAACTCAAAAGTGTGATCATACTCGTCGAAGTCTGGACTAACTGTTGGTGGTATTGAATCCCAATCATTATGGTTATCTGGACTTGAAAAATAACACCAATCATCTTTAATCTCCACATCTGATACTTCATCTACCGGTTCGTTGAGAACTACCCAGCACAGCTCCTTGAGATCACTTTGGATTTCTTTGGGAGCACCTTCGAAGTGTTGTATATACAATGCTTCAACCTCTGGAGAGTCGATGCTAACTTGAGATTCCTCGGCGATCGTACTGAGCCGCCCATCACTACGACCCACCTCGATCTCTCGATCGAGATGCGCCATAGCCGACGGACGGTCCAGCACTTTCTCCTCAAAATCATCAAGTGTCATCCCGACATCTCTGTCTAGCATAAAACACTGCATTGTTGCGACGAAGGACTCCTGTGGACCAAAGATTTTGTTGATGTTTTGTCTCGCATGATCGGCAACATGTATGAGCATTGCATCTGGGTTGTTCATGTTCCAATTGAAAATCACATTGCGGTATCTGTCGTTCAGATCTTGCAGCTGTTTGATTTTATGTCCAATTCTTACAGTGCAAATATCATCCATCTGGAGGGAATTTGTTATGATGAACTCTAGTGCTTTTGAAATTTTGGGCCATCGCTTGGTGGTTCTTGTCAGTCTGTCATTTACATACCCAAAAACTTCAACACGGCCATCAGGGAGTTCATTCAAAAATTGATGGATGTATTCCATGGCATTCAAACAGATATCCGCATTGGTGTGTCCATAAAGAGAAACTGTTGCATAGTATTGTGCTGGGCGTACATCCTGGAGGCAATATGGTCTGGTCTGTCCATTTATTTTAAGAGCTACAATGCCATCTGCGGCTACACACTCTACGACTTCATATGGACCGGTCCAGCCACTCATGTCTTTGCTCGGGGGCGTTCGGTATAACTCTACCAAGTCTCCTTTTGCAAAACGGTTTTCTCCCGACAAGGCAGTTTTGGACCCCAAAGCTCTTTTGATACGAGATGCACTCGTGGCTGAAACCATAGACTGCAATGCAAGTTCGCGGATGCGAGCATCAACTCTCTCTTCCAAGCCGGCGTTGTCAGTGATTGGCGGAAGGCAAGCTGGCTGTCTTCCCATCACTACCTGGTAGGGTGTAACTCCTCCTACATGTGTTAGTGCGTTACCCATAAAGACGCTATTGGCAAGTAATGATGGGAAGTTGATGTCAATACCTTCTCTTATGGCTTGGGATTCCATCACATGCATCGCATGTCTTAAGATCGCTCCTCTCCTTTCGATGTACCGAGCGTGTTGGTCCTTGCCTCTTACCTTTAAGACTACACCCATACGCTTCAATCTTGCTTCAGCACTGGATGAAGTCAAACCAGCTTCACTGTCGGTGACAAGCTGTTGAGGTGGGCCAAAGATGGATACCCATGCTGTGTGAAAATTGGTGATTAATTGATCTTCTGTTTTGTTAGGAGTTTCCACAGCAACATGCCATCTGGTCGCTCTGCAAATAAAATGATGTACAACAAATTCTCGATAGAACAACAAATCGGTTTCTACTACTTCGTTGAAATTCATGGCCAAAGAGACAGAGGGTTGAGTATCTTTGGCTTTCGGTGCCCACTTGCGGCACTCACGGCAAGTTGAAATGATGTCAGGAATGTAGCTTATGACTTCTTCAGGTATGCCTGCATTTCTTAAAACGCTGGTCATGTTGGTGGGGCCTGCATGCCACCATCTTAAATGCAGCTTCCTGAGTGTTCGAATAATAGTTGGTTCATGGCTACTTCTCAAGTCTTTTAGACTATGAGTGACATCAAATCTAGACCAGTCAGATGGATGTTCACTACCTGCGGCCGCATCCCGGAACTTTCGATAAGGGCCTCGGAGTCTGCTCTCGGCAGGTTCGCCGTCATCTGGATTGTAGGGGACAATCCTATCTTCTACTGGAGGTGCTGCCCCTACGGCTGAACTACTAGCAGCTCCTTCACCGGCTCCCAAATCGGTTCCATCAGGCAGTTGGGCCTGAGAGTCTTGAACCGGAAGTTCATCAGCCCGCTTGGCTGGTTCTCTGGGATGATGGCCTTTTCGATGAATGCCCTTACGGTGAGCTATGGTCATGTGTTTGCACTCACCTTGGGCATAAGTATGTGAACTGTCACCAGCAGGTTTCATTTTCTTACATCCAGGACATGTCCATATTACGGGGGCATCTAAAGGATATTTACAGGTGTCAGGATCACGAGTGTGCCTTGGATCATTCCTATTTAGATGTCCTTTACATCCTGGGCAAATTGCTGGTCTCTTATCTGGATCGTCAGCGGGTTCACTGCTTGGCTCGGATGCATCAGTGCTCGTGCCGATAGTTGGATAGGCATACTCCCTAGAGTTGACCAGTTCTCGAAGGTTGGTTATTCCGTCTACTATAGATGTTGCTAGTTTCCATGTCCATAGTTTGCAATGGCTAGCTTTCCCTCCTTCGAGTAGTTCATGTTCATGACTTCCGTCACAAACATACTTAGTCAATGGTTCTAGTAGAGCCCTATGATTGGCGATGAATCTCGTGGGTTTCTTAGCTGGTCCACCATCAGGGCCTTTTTGGCCTGTCATACATTGGTGAATCACGATACTGACAGTAGTAGACAATTTTAATACTTCTTGCCATTCGGATTCTTCCCAGAGTTTTGATGGATGTGGTTGTTCTGTTATAAAGAATAAACCCATCTTTTCAACAAGTAATGCAACACGTCCACAAAATTTTCCATGAGGTCGTGCATAATCCAAACTTCTTTTCCATGACTCCCAATTGACATGTTTAACCATATTTGACATGGGTCCATAAGGTGTGCACGTGGGTGCCATGATAGTGACCAATGGTTTGGATTCCCTTATATACTTGATGACTTTGTTTTGATTGGATTCATCATTCAAGTCACATGAACATATGATGTCAAAGTTGTCTCCAGCTCTCAGTCCTCTGCGGATGGCTACTGTGGTGCATCTGGCTTCACCACCGCAAATCTCAATGACATCTAAAGGTGACGAGTCGGCGCTGGCTTGAATCAATGCATGCTCGAGTGATTCAGATTGGCGCACTCTGGAATTGGCATAATTGGTCATTAAGAAAAGGGCTAAATCTTGGGGGGCTAAGTTATCCTCTTCCATTACATGGGGGCCTAATCCACTAAGATCATTACCGCAGTCGTCGTGGTGATCTTCAATGACGAACTTGCGTTTCTTAGGATTATGTTTACCCTCAGCTTTAAGCTTCTTCTCCTTTTCTTTCTGCTGAACTTTCTGCCAAGTGGGATATGCATCCTGTTGATCCTCTCTTAAATGTTCATCGGTTTCACGGCCGACCGGCTGGTCTGTACCGTGCAAGTCGGGTGTTCCCTGTGAAGTTGAAGTGCACACCTCACCCTTGGGATCAATCGTCATCTCGGATGCACATTCTTTGAGTACGACTAAAGATATGGAGCGCATGGCATCGCATCGCTGCTTGTCACAGTATTCTTTTAACCAGTCCATGTAATGAGTGTTCACTTCACATTTACATGAGTGACTAACAATGGACGGCAGACCAAATGACAAGGTCACAATGCATGCACTGGACGGATGCTTGGAGGAGTGATCTACTTTCAAACTGAAATGGCATAATCTATGGTAGCACTTCTTCCAGTGTTCGGTCTTGGCAACTTGTTCAATGCCGGGATGTCTCCAAATTCCGCCGAAAGCTCCAATCAGGACACAGAAGGTGTTTGACTCCTCGGATGCTAAAAGCAGCTGCCTCACCTCTTCTAAACAAGCACTATATTTATCAGGGGGGATGTGCTTACCTCGAATGGGGGCATTTATCCAAACAAATTTGTAGTGGCCGAGTCTGATGTTCTTCGGGGCTTGATGTTTGGTATACAAGATAGTCCGAGGGTCAATAACATCTACTTCATATTGGTGTCGTTGGAAATAGGCTGATACATCATGATGTTCGTCCAGAATCAGGGCCTTGGTCGGTGGTTGGAATAGATCATCGTCTGCCAGGTATGCATGTGGAGTTACTGGTCCCTACCCCGCGGTCTCATTGATCTTACTTCGGACGTCATTCTGACTTCACCTTCGCCCCATCCAATTCTTACCCTAGCCTTAGCCTTAGGAGGATGATCACTTGTTTCAGGGGTCCACCCTGGTGGTGGCCCAGGAGGTTCCTTCGGCTGCATTGGTGGGGGTCCAGAGGGCTCTTTTGGTGGTGTCACTGGTGCCCTCATGGATGAGGATGGCTCTGCTGGGGGTTCCTTTAGCATTGTTCCTGACTCATTAGGGGCCCCAGGTCTAGGTGGAATCGTTCTAGGAGGTCCGGCTAAATTAATAGGGACTGTTGGGGTAGGTACCTCTACCGGCATCGATAGGCCTTCAATCCCCACACTCATGGTCACTCCAGGCTCCGGGGCCTTTGGGGGTGGTGCCTTACTGGCCGGCGTTGCGCCGGTAACAGCGGCTCCCACCGACCCCCGTGGTGGTCCCTTAGGCACTGGGCGAGGGAGTCGCCTCAGTGCTTTGGCCTTTGCTGCCACGTCGGTGCCACTGGAGGGTGACCTCACAGGTGATGGTGATTTACTGGGCGCGATGCGCGGTGATGAATGTGATGTTGTCGCTGTAGCAGTGTCAGTGGTTCTCCTTGTTCTTGTGGCTGGTGTTGATGGTTTTGGTGTTGACTCCTTTGCTCCTGGTGTTGGCTGTGAATGAGGTGTAGCCGCCTTACCTGCCCCGCGCCATGTTCTCTCAGTGGTGGCTTTGGGGCCAGGTGTGGTAGTTGTAGTTCTGGATGGTTCTGACCGTGTCGGCATTGCTCCCGTTTCTGCCTCCGCAACTGCCTTGGCAGGGGTGTCAGCAGGCGATCTTGGTCTGTTGATAGGTCCTGGGGCTTTTGCCATTGGTAGTTTTGGTTGTGATGATGGTGTTGGTGCTGGTGGTCGTGCTGGCATTGATTGTTCGGGAGTTGCTGTTGCCGCTGGCTTCGCTGGTGGTGGATGATGTTGCGATGGCATCGCCGGAATTGGATGTGGTGGTTGTGATGGTGTTGGTGTTGGCGGTTTTGCAGGTGCTGTTGTTGCGATGGTTGGCGTTGCTGCTTTTGCTGGTTGTGTGGGTGTTGGTATGGTGGTTGTTGGTGCTGCTACTGCAGGCTCACCAAGTTTCGCCGGCATGGCCTTGATCGGAGTCGTTGCTTTGGCTGTGTCTGGTTCTGTTGTTGCTGTCATCACTGTTGCCTGTGGTGTTAGGTATGTTGGAACTGCTGCTACAGTCGCTTCAGGTGGTGGTGCTGGTGGAAATGTTGTACTCTCAGTTGGTGTTGGCATCGATGGTTGAGCTGGTTCTGCTGATGGTTGTTCTGCCTTTGGTATTGGTGATGGTGGTGCAGGTGTTGGTGTTGGTCTTGGTGCTGGAGGTGGTTCTGATGATGGTTGTCCTGTCTTTGGCAGTGGTGGTGGTGATGCAGGTGATGGGGTTGTTGATGGTGATACTGGAGATGGTTGTCCAGTTCGTGTTGCACTCCTGGCTGGGGCTTCCGTGGATGATCTGGCAGGTGCTTCTGCTGGGGTTTCGGGGACATCTGCATACGGATTATCACTTGGGGCTACGCCAATGGGAACATCTGGAGTTTCTTGGTACTGACGATTCATATGGCTATATAACCCATAGACCGTTGGGGGTAAACCACCACCTCTCCTGGGAATGCTCTGGAATGCGTCGGTCCTAAACACAAGATGTCCACTGGGAGCCCTCTCAAGTGGAATGTGGATCGCGTCCGAACCCCAGCTAATGGTATAGCTACCCGTGGCTGTGAGGGTGAGCATTTCCCTGCCAGGTGCCATTTCCAGCACGGCGTTGTGATTGCTCATGCTCCTCAAGCCAAGTAGTGCCGGGAGGTCACGGCCCTCCCCTTCTACCATTGGGGTTTCGAAGTTGAATGATACAGATTCGCCCCTAACCAATGGACCATCACCTTCTTCCGGTTGAGATCGGGGGTGGATGATGTTGGGTATTGCTATCGGCAATGTGGCAACATGCGTACAGCTTTGAGTACCCTGTCCTACTCTCCTGACAGCCATTGGATTAGTCATAGACTTACGCGTCGACCTCAAGCCCGCATTCCGCGCGGCTGTGGCTTGGCGTTCAGCCCATTGCTGACCTGCTAGATTGGTCCATGCCCCGGGATCAACTACAATTGATTGGTGACCAGGCACTTGGGTGGATGAGTGGTAGGTTGTGGCGGCTCCAGCAGCTTCTGGAGCATCTGGCCACCATGGAAAAGTGGGGGTCCCATATGGTGTCCTAAACTCATCATGTTGATCTGCTCTTGGAGATGTGGGTGCGATGTAGCGATAATGTGCAACTACATGTCCCCCACCACGGCAGCATGGGCATGTTGGATTTTCTTCCCTCAAAAGAACTTCAGTCCAACAATTTAAGGTATGCCTGCAGGTCAATCGCACCAGTTGTTCTCCTGCATTATATTCTTCCAAACAGATGCTGCAGCGGTGTTCATCCCCTAAGTATTCAACATTGGTGTGTTCGGCATGTGGTGTTACCATGGGTTCTGCATTATTCGAGGGCACAGCAGTGGGGGCCGGATTCACCTCACTCCTCGAACCTTCCGAGCCTCTGTTCCTCATCTCCTGCAAGGTCATCATCGTCCGGTGTTGATGATGAAGAGCACGTACCTGCGGATGGTTGAATGCTGGTTCACTGACCTGTCCGGATGTTCTAGAAGCTATTGGGACCTCACGCAGTTGGCTTGCCTGATGAAAGTCCCCCACAACTTGACTACGGATCGGGTCAAGAGTGCTGATAGCATTCTCCGAGACAATCGGATGGTAGGTCGGTGCATGCACCTCCGAGGCAGTTCCCTGCAGGAAATTGAACTCGGGCATTGACGCCCATTCTGGTAGTTCCGGTGCCGGATGCCGAAGGATCACCGTGGGGATCTCCCCTGGTCCCACGATCAGTGGGTGTTGCGACACTTCGTGCCGTTGGACCTGTGGTAATTGCATTGGTGGTGGTTGCATGTTTTGGGCAACATATGGTTCTTGAATAGTAGTCGATTCTGCAACAGGTTGCTGTGAAAATGGTTCATTGTTTACATTTCTGCCCTGTGGATTAGTGGGGTTATTCTGGGGAGGATTATTCATTGGATTAGTGGCTACTGGGGTGTTATGGGTGAATTGGTTCATCAGTGGCGGTCCGAATGATCGTGGTTCCGTGGTCGGATGCATCAGGCCATTCAGGCCGTTGAAGACACTCTGCATATACAAGGATTGGTCGGCCATATCCACTGTCCGGGTCGTGCGCGGCAGTGGTGGCATAGGGTTCACAATCCCCCCAACGACCTGCCTCCCTGTCCTGCTCTCGTGGTACCGCCTCCAAGGATCACTGTTGGCCCACGGGTCCTGGGGTACAGCTGGCAACGTGGATGCATTTGATGGAGGTCCGCCAGAAACTGTTGACCAATGATCAGTTCCGGATTCCTGTCCAACATTGACATCCACTTCATTAACCATAAGGACCGTGGTTGATGTGATTACCCCTGGGGGAATTTGATCGACGGTATCCAAGTCTACAAACAGGTTCTGCGAAGTGTCACCAGCAGCAGCCCGTCTGGGGCATTTGGTGACCAGATGTTCTTCCGAACCACATTCGTGGCATTTCATCCTACGTCCATCCGGGCCTCTTGGATTGCCCTTTCTGCCCTTACCCTTGCCACTCCCTGCCCCTTTCTTTCCACCTTTTGCCCTAAAGGCAGGGAAAATTTCCATGAGCTGGGATTCATTGAGTTCGGACAAGTAAGATGAAGTGTTGATGATCTTGCCTTTGGGTTTTCCATGCTTTGACTTACCACCTTTTCCACCTTTATAGATGGCTCTGCGAGCAAACCTCCGAGCTTTTCGGGTCGGCTTGCCCATGAATGACCTCCAACGTGCCTTGGCACGGGAATAGGCCCAGTAGAGCTCAGCAGCCTGTTCATTGGCCGTGGCACCCTCAGCAGCTGGCCAGGATTCATCTCCATAGTCACTGCTGGTATCGGTGTCGGTGCCACTGTCATCCTGACCATCTGACAAATACACGTATGGATCATGTGGCTGTGTATAAGTAGGGTATGCTTCGGATGACTGCCATTGGGATTGCCAAGAACTATGGTCATGCCATGAGCTACTGGGGTGGTCATACTGAGATGTGGGTACATTTTCATTCCATGTGTGATCGTCCTGAATATGGTAGCTGTGTGTTGGATTTTGTCTACCCCGCAACATATTGGACATATTTCCTGGTGCATTTTCAATGATCCTACCCATGCGTCGAATGGCACCTTTCAACTCCGTGAACTGCTGTTCATCAGCAGGGAGAGCACCACCGAGTGGCTGCAATAGTTGGATCAATTGAGAATCCGAGACACCAACTGCCCGGATCAGCAACCAAGAAAGACCAGCATAGCTCAGGGCGAGCACACCTGTCTCTGCCGCGCGCATGCGGGTGGTATCAAACCTGGTCAGCAACGTGTCGATCCGTTCATTGGATTCCCTTCCAAATGACAACAGATCTCCTACTGCCCCTAGCCTGACTTCCTCACCTAGCCTGGCAAATCGGGTGCTGAGTTGATACATCAGAAACGTTAGTGGGTCGGTTTGGGTACCATTTACGGTCCCCCCTGTCAGAATGGTCTGCGGCGGAAGTGTTCTGCTGAACTCCCTAGCTGATCCCTGCAACTGAGAAATCACACTAGCCGCCTTCCGAGATGCATCCCCATCTGTAGCAATGCTCCAAATTAAGATGTCTCTGGACCAAGTGCTGAAGCTATACTGATGCTCCATTTCGGGGCTCCATGCGGGGGGCAATCTTGGATGGCTACTCCTACCTGGCACCATGCAAGCGACTAACGCACATGTGCTGAGGCCGCCTCCAGCGGCTAGCACTAGTGTCGAGTCCGAGAGCGATCTACCATCACGGCGACCAGCGGTCATCGAACCCGAGTTGTCATGGGCTTCAGGAGACTTCACCTTCCGATTGCCTGCTTTGGATCCGGTCGTGCAATGATTCCTGGATCTAATGGCTGCATCTTTCCCATAGACCAGCTCACAGAGTTCCTTGTGACGGGACTTTAGATGTTTCAGCTTAGAGTCGTACATGGTTAGCAATCTTTCAAGTACTGATCTCTGCTGCCGTCTAAGCCGCCTACGCAAAAGCTCTGCCCTACGCTGATCTCGAGGGTTCATTTTGAACTTCCTCCTTGAGTGGTGCAGCCGCACCAGGGTCGAATTCAGCTCCTGCCTCCAAAGATCCCCATTCACCAGACTGGGCTTGTACTCGCCTTCGGACCTGGCCTGTACTGGGGCTTTGCGACCATTGCTCGCTGCATACCAGTGTGTAGTGACACTGATCGAGCCTGCCCCAACCGCACTGGACTGGATCACAAGAGCGCTGGCATTGCGACTCTTGATCACCAGCCCAGTACTGGCTGAGACAGACCCCACCAGTGCCACTACTAACACGGCACACAACTTCAGCACGGCGGTGAACATGATGACAATCAATGGAGTAAGGATGAAAAGAAAATGAACCAGTCGAGTCGACCCTTAGGGTATAGCAGATACCTTAAATGGGGGTTACTGCCGGGGTTCCCGGCTCCGCTACCAACTCGAAAAAGAGAGGAACTAACGTGACAAAGAAGTACTGTTTCCGCAAATGTCTGTTTTCCTCTGACTGCTTGTGACGAGGTCTTGTGTTTACCTAGGTCGAGCTCTAGAGCCAGAACAGTTACATGGACAACAATGAACCTGAGGTATGATAGATCATGTACCTTTCAAGTACCTGGCCTGGTTTGGTCTGGCAATCATCACTTGCCGGGAATCGTTGTGAATGCGGGCTAACCCCTGTATTGATCAGCCATATTGGTGAAAGTTACTGGATCTGTTCATGTTTGGGTTCGCAATGGAGAGATGGTTAGGCTTATCAAGATCGTAGAATGCTGATATGATGGGGTTGGGTCAAAACCTTTCTTTTTGACCATTTGACTGGGGATAGACATCCATTAACCAGCTATTTTAGGGTACCTAGGGTCCCAGGGTGTTGACTCATAGCCAACATGCACCAAAAGACGGGAATCTCTACAGCTGCCTCTTCTGTCCGACAGACGGTGTCGTTGAAGATTCCAATGACTGGGGTCGTGAAAAATGATAGACATCAAGAGATCCAATTTTTTCTATCCCCAGGGCAATACTACCCCCAAATCTTTGTTGCTTGAAATCATTCTATACTTCCATGTGCTTTAGCTCCAAATCTTAACATCTCTATGTTTGCTTAAATCCCATATCAGAAGCCTATATCCAATGGTGCATCCCCATTGCGGTTAATAAATAATTTATGATTAACATCCCCGTTGCGAAAATGTTTCATATTCCATTAATACAATCATCAGCTACTCGACATTGACGGGGGGCATGGCTCAAGCCTCCAAGAGCTTCAAACAGGTCCAGCCTAAGAGCTTCGTCGCACCATTTAGCAGCGGTGGCCCAGCATGTAGCAACAAAAAACGAGGTCGAATCGCCTCTGCATAAACAAAAAAATGTTGTTTGTTTTCTGCGTATGTCTACTGTATTGTGTATGCATGTATATATATATATATGTAGATACAAATACACATACATGGTCTTCAGAATCAAAACGGGGAAATGGTCCGCAAAATCGGCATACTGCCACCAAGTAATATCAAGTGCAAGTATATTTGAAACCACGCATAGACTGATCATGGTTTATGCCATCCCAAGGTGTTCGACTCTTACCCATCTGAAGTGCATGACCATCTTTGAAACTTAAATCCAAAAAGGCTTCTGGTGTTGACAAAAACAGCGTTTTTTAAGGGATACGATTTCAAGGAGTCCAATCCAAAATATCCAAAGACCCCCGCAACACAGAGATAGTAATACTATGATAGTAATGTTCATCTATCATCAACATATGTTTCTTCTTTTTAAGTGAAGCCAAACATCTCATGTGACACTCATTGATTTGGTCTGTTGGGCTGGAACTTGTGGAACTTCAGCAGTCCCAATTTTGGAGAACACCAGTGCCTCTAGCTATGAAAAGCATGATCAGCATTTCTGTATGAATTCCACATATGCTTTGTCCTTACAATATTGTTCAAGAGTAGGCAGAGTAAGAAATGTTCAACCTTGATTCAACTCAGAAGGTTCGTGGCAAATCCCCAAAACCCACGGCTGGCGCCCTGACAATTGCCAGGTCCTGCTGTGTTGGGTCCGCCCTGCGCAGCTCCAGCATATGGTAGAGCCATCAGAACCCAGTGTTCCAGAGTTTTTCTTCTCAGCATCCAAATCAAAAAAATATATATATATATATACAAAAATCCCACCTCCGCACCCGGAAGCCCCATGATGGGCTCCAACCTGCAGACAAATGGCCCCTGATGCAGGTCAAAAGTGCTGCAAAATCACTAGCTGAAGCGACATTTTATCATATATATATATATATACACACACACATGTAAATTGATTTCACACTCACTGGTTTCGACTGAATAGATTTTCCGAGTAGTTAGCTTATCGTGGACACTGTTGCCCAAACATTCTCAGGAATTTGCCCAGGGCTCAGATGCAGGGGCCCCTGCGACTTGTGCTCAAACCAATTCAGAGTGACACTAAGTCCATGAACCTGAGATACCATGGTGGAATCATGCCATGCCAAGTTGCAGGACCTTCAGCAAACTTCGGTGCTTCATCTTTTCTCAGTACATTCAGTACATTTAAGAGGTTCTCCCAACTTCCAGTGAAGGGGCCCGAGACTCTGCAGCCAGCGAAATTGCAAACCACGGCTTCCTGTTTCCAGCAACTTAAGGCCAAGACAGCATACTTGATGAATTGAAGCTGCGCAGTGGTATTCCTTCAGGGCACAATGCCCAAAACAGCATTCCTACCCCGCCCCAAATATCATCCTGATCACTCCTGCGCAGTCTCAAAACCGCCTCCAAAGGAAATTCTGCCTCGGTCGCACCAGGCTCACCGGCTCACTTTTTCTTTGGCACAATTGATTCTACAACGGCTCATGAAACAAAGAACTACAGTAGCAAAAAAAACTCTGAGCCGAAGCACCACGGTGACTTGATTAAAATGTGGTGTCTGAGTTTCGCATGCTGCGACTACATGATGGGATTACAGTGTCACCAGAGACACAATTGTTGGTGGTTTTCAATCCAACGGAAACCGATGACTTATATTATATATATAATTTGATGTGAATTCATCAATCGTCAGTCATCACACATGATAATCAATACTTTGGGGGGAAATGCAGCAACCGAGCGGAAGGAGCTGGGTTTGCCCAACCTTTGGTTGTGCATACTTGAAGGCCGCAACCAAGGCCTCCACACGTTTCGGACATCCAAAAAACCACCGGTGGACAGTCTGGCAGACAACGGTGCAGGCCGCTTCCCATCGCCTCCACAGACTTCTTGTTGGGCAAGCGCAGCTCGGGAAGGTCAAACATCAAACTGAAGACCTGTCGCTTGACGCGGCGTTGAGTGGCATTGATCATGTTTAGGAATGTAGTAGACCCAATGCAGTCACCATCATCATGATCCCCAAGTCATCGCCATAAATGGGCAGTAAGCCATCATGGGAGTTCTTCATGGCATTCACCAAATCCCACAAGGGCCGCCATCGAACCAACTGGGACTTTGGGGTGACCCAATTAGCGCTGCCTCCTCCCACTCCTTCTTGACGCCCACCGCACTTTTGACGATGTCAATGATCAAATCCACGGAGAGAGCCTCCATGGAAACCAGCGGACGGTGACGGTGGTGACGGTGAAATTTTAGATCGCCACGGGAAACCACCATGTTTTGGTCATGTATGGGCGAGGAAATACGCATTTCTGTTGATTGATGACATCAGATTTCCGTTGAGTAAATCCTCAAAACAGTTTGTTGCTCCGATCTCCCATTTGTTGAGTTTCTACAAAGCATCAAGTTTTTGCAGTCTGGTGATTTACAATCAATTATTCAAGAATCATTCTTCAGTGCATGATATGCACTCAATAATCATTCAATCTTAGTTTATTCAAACCTCAATGATATAATATATATATATACATATCATATAATATGTATGTATGTATATTATATATATATATTACTATTATATATAATACATTGTGTATATATATATATGTTATAAATATGGTATGGCTTGGACCCTCCAATTTTTGTCGACTTCCGAACATGTTTCCCTTCCAGGCCTCCGTGGGAGGTGTGGTCTGCGGCTGCCTGGACCACTGGACCCGTCATGGAGTCAGGTTCAGCTCCATCCCCAGTACCCTCTGGTAAACTAACAAAAAGCTATAGAAAATGGCCATTTATAGTGGATTTCCCATTAAAAATGGTGATTTTCCATAGTTTTTTGTAAAAGTTTACCAGAGGGTAATTATGATTGAGTACAAAATGGGATTCTGATAGAAATGACCCATGAAAAAAAGCAATGATATGTAGTTTTTCATAATTGATCTATCCATGATTTTTCATGATTCTCAGGCTGATAGTGAAAAAAAGTGAATGTATCAATTTAATCATGGCCCAGTCGAAATAGTGGATAAAAATCCCCATTGATAGCATGCTGGATCTTTCCATCGTTGCGCAACTCGGCGACTCGACCAAATCTGCTGCGTCAGCTCTGGACCTTGGGCGAACCCACCGAAGGGTTGGCTGAATCCCTGTGACGTTTGGAAAAACAATGGGAAAGCCACTGGTGCTTAGGGAATGGATGGCTTGCTGGGGGTTGGGATGATTCTTACTAGTGAGCCAGTGGATCATTCCCATCCATTCCCTACGTTTAGCACCAGTAAGAAAAACATGGGAAATGCTTCTGTGCAACAAAACTGCCTTCCCCTTCCCATGGTTTGAGCCTCGAAAAACCATGATTCGTCACGGAAAATGCCAGTTCCCAGTTCGGGTTGCCTTTTTTCCACGTTTGTCCCTTAATAAAAAATATATTGTGGCAATTTTGGAAAGTCCTGCCACGGACTGTCCTTTATGGCAATGACTGATGGGTATCCCCAAAACCTTTATTTCATTTTCTGGATAAACATGAGGTTTGGGCCAAACGGTTCAGGGATACCCATCAGTAGCCTTCTTGAATGAACAAACCATCCTTGGCTGCAGGCTGTTCCACTGGTTCACGCCCTGGAACTGGAGCAAGGCATTGTGAACGTACAAATATGTGTGTCTATATTGTCTACATACAGTATACATGTATAATCAGACTATAAATGATATAAATGTACTGTATACCAGACTTGAACACATCCTCCAAGAAAAATCATATGTCAAGTCATTACACCTTCCAGTCTTCCAACTTCTCACAACCCAGCGGCACCTCTTTGTAGCGCGCTGTGGCTGTGGCCAAATGGGCCACTAACCTCAGTTGCGTCTCAGCCAAGAAAAAAACCTGAACATTCGGTTGAAAATGAAAATTGGTTGAAGCCACCAACCAGTTGTTGTTGCTGCTGTTGTTGTGGTTGTGGTGTTTTTTTCCGAAGGACTCCGTCTAATTATTCCTCAAATTTTAGAGAGCCCCGTGCGTGGGGCCAGCCACACAGGGTTCCAAACGGGGTCCCGGCAACAGCTGGCAAAAACAAGGCAGCAGAAATGGGATGCAACCAGGTTGAAACCCGACGAAATGCTGGAAAAATGGACAGGCCGGCGCGTTTGCCCCTAAATCCCATGGGTGAGCATCATCTTCCCAATGGCCAGTTGGGGGTATACTGTACACTGTATACCCCATGTTCAAACCAATTGTTTGCCCCCCTACATTTTCGTCTCACCCTGCACCACTGAAAAAAACCTCCCACAGAATCGAATTTGAGCCGACGAACTTTCATCACCCACTCATCTTGGTAATGTGAAGAACTACCGAGGATCTACACATTTCGGGAAATATATATATATATATAATTATATATGTATGTGCATATATATATACATATATATATATACATATACTATATATATACATATACTATATCAAATCAAATCTTAAGATATCTATCTGACCAGGACATCTCCGAAACGTCCGGACATCGTTCTTTCACCCAGCGGCCCTGCGTGGGGATCCACCTTCTCCACCTTCGGACCGTCCGAAGTAAAGTGCAGGGCCACCTTGGTCCAGGGTTTTTTTCTGCTGGGATGAATGCTGCAGTGACTTCTCTTCGCACATGTGTATCTATTTATATATATATATATAACATCTATATATATATATACATATATATATATACATCATTATACATCTATATATATATATATATTCATATATCATACTTAAGCATATATTTTAGCAGCTGAACTGTTGCTGCCAACAGCATTTCATACCATGGTGAACCGACCCTGGCGAATCGACGGTGTCAGCCCCGGACGGCAATGATTTCAGCAACTCCTGCGACGGCCGTCCGGAATTGGATCATCCAATGACTCGTGGTCCGTGGTTCCTCCGGGGCTACCTGAGATGGGCTCAGAAAGAACTCACCCAGTAATTCTTATATCTTGTGCATGGGACAAGCTGACTTGGGAATCCGCCTGATGTTCAGGGCGGATGTTCAGAACAACGACCCGTTTCTGACCGTGGGATGACCGTTTGATGTCTGCCAGTCCTCGCTTGTCCAAGTGAGGAAACTCCAAATCCAGAGTTTCCCTGATCGCCTCGCAGGGGTGCTCCCCACCACCAATTTTTATTCAACAAGAACTGTGGTGATGTATCCATGTAGGCTTGGGGGAACCCTGAGACATCAAAAGACACAGAACATGACAACTGTAAAAATATCAGTGGATATCTCTTCTCTCTTCAAAGCCCCTGATCCACAAGGGTGGCTAGACCAGCAAACGAAGTTCCGCCTTGAAAAGCTCGTATATCCGTGTATATCCGTGTATGCTAAGCAACAGCCACCCAGGATGGGAATCTTCCAAATTTCCCATGGAATCTTCCGCTTCGCACCTGGACACTACTTGAGCCACCATGATGTCCAAGTTCCTGTGATCATCAGATCATCACTTGCGATACAAAAGGCTAACACGTCACTCAAAGAAAGTGCCACACTAATGTTCGACCAGGAAAATCTTCACAGGGAAACCTGGTCAATTGACCAGGAAATCTCAAGTAAGTAACCCCTGCAGATTTCCCCATCCAATTCTGGGCTTAAAAAAATGATCCAAAGCTGGGGAACATCACCATGTCTACTTGGAGGATCATCCCACGTGATAAAAATGTCCCCACTCAGTGGGATTATTCCATTGGTGATGCAACCGAAGAAAAACAAACCACAAAAATTTATGAATCCATGGGATGATCAAACAGCCAGTTTGCTGGAAAACTCCCAAAAAAGGTAACTATCCCCCGGGTTTATAGATGATTTTCCCATGAAAACCTCCATTTATAGATGATTGACGTTCTTTTCTCAGCCGGAAACTTCCATCAAATCTTCCCCGTCCTCGACCAGATCGCAGGCTCGGACACCTTCCTGGTAGCCTGTCTGACGTCTTTGGGACTGCAAGCGCTATCAACAGGGTGTCTGAAAACGGTTAGTATACCCCCATTGATGGCCATGGTAGTATGTAATCGTGAATGGGAGAATGACTAACCAATAGATCTGAGTTCCAGTAACTACCATGGCCATATTAATGGAACCAATAGTTACTGGATTTATGTAACCAATAGATATGATGGATGTAGGTTCAGTTCCAGTAACTGGATATGTGTCACCATGCTAGGGATGAAAAATCCCAACTTATAGGGTTATAATCTCATGGTTACACCCATGGAAAACCTTGGGTTTGGGGGGTCCAAATTTTGAGAGGACCCCCTAATTGAATAATGTGGCACCGGCCGAGCCAAACTTCTCACCTCGCTTTCAAGCTCCTCAAAACACGTGTTCTTCTGCTAGAAGAATATATATATATACATACATACATACATACATACATGTGTATTGTATATATAGTATGATTTATGCGTATATATGTGTGTAGTCCATATGTCTATGTATATGTATATGTATATATATATATATTCCTGTGTATATACTCTATGTATATACACAGGAATATATATAGTCTATGTACACATATGTGTATGTGTATATATATAGTTTATGTATACATATATATATATATATATAGTCTATATATATAGTTTATATATATAGAGAGAGTTTATGTATTATGTATACTGTATACATATATATATATACATATATGTATAGTCTATATATGCATATATATATAGTCTATATATATATATAGTCTCTATATATAGTCTCTATATATATATATTTAGTCTATAGATAATCTATAATCATATATAGTATGTCTATATTTATATATAGTCTGTCTATAGTTATGTGTAGTGTGTCCATAATTATATATAGTCTGTCTATATTTTTATTTAGTGTGTGATTATGCACAGTCTATAATTGTATATAGTCCATAGTCTATGTATGTATATATATATTTATTTATATTTATATTTATATTTATATTTATATTTATATTTATATTATATATATATGTATATGATTTATATTTATATTTATATGTACAATTATATACATATAATAATTTGATATAATTTGAAGAAGAAGTGGATTATCATTTGACATCTCCCGCCTGATGCCAAGATGGGCACCTCAGAGACCCTCCGCGCATGCTGCTTGAGCCGCGATTCTCCTGGTGCGGGATACAGGAAATCTCGAGGAAACCAACGTTTTCACCATGAAAAATCGGAAAGTGACTTGTAGAACCATCAAAATAGAGGATTTGCCCTGCAAAATAAGGGATTTAACTAGCAAAAAAGGGAATAAACCATAAAAAATATAGAAACGCGGAATAAAGACCACCGGAATTAACTTTAACCATCAAATTTTCCGGGTTCTAATTGCTATAACCCCCCATCTGAGTTGCATGAATCCAAGCCGCTCATCTTGTAGAGCACCAGAAGTCCCGCTAGTGGGCCTTTCGTGGTGTCGATCTCCTGAGACCCGGCCATGGTCAATTTCGAGCTGGCAACGCTGCGAGCAGCGCTAACATCTTTTTTCAGCAAGAGATTCTTAGTCAACTTCCAGGTCGGACTCAGCATCTGACCAAATTTAAAACAAAATCTGGGCAACATATTTTGAAGATGTTTGGAGTCTCGCACTTGTCCAGAACATTCTGGAATGGAGGTTTCCTGAAATGGGGGGTACCTCTAAATATCCCCAAAAAATCATCCATTTTAGATTGGGATTTTCCATTATAAACCAACTATTTTGGTGATCCCCCCATTCATGGAAAGCCCGGAAGATTGTTCAACCGAGTTTGGTCAGCTGCTGTTCGTGGACTCCCCGAAGCTTTGGGCTCCTCAAACGAGCCGGGGAAGTCATCAGTGGCTCGCTGCTCACGTGTGGAGCTCCATGGAGTCACGTCATAACAAATCTTCCTGGTGCCCAGCATGCAATTGGGATGAGATAGAATCACTACGCAAGATTGTAGATGTGATAATTATATATAATTATACATAGATTCACAGATTCAATGCTATTTTTTACAGACCTTCACATGCACGGAGCTTGGTAGGTAGTTGCGTGGGGAGGTACACAAAAAGCGGCGAAGCGGGAAGCGGGAAACGCTGGCATCCAGGAGTCAAACACAGCACCTGCACCTTGTGTCGAATGCTGTCGAGTGTGACGCTTTGCTTTACTTGAGAAAAGTCTACAAATCGATCCAAGGCGTCAGGATCTACTCATGTCAGTGTCTGGGAGTTTGGAATTGTTTCCATTGGCTTGCAACTTTGTTTTCAATAGTTTCCATGCAATCCATAAAAAGAACAAAAGGACCATATATCATAATCTTCTCCACCAAAAAGAGCTGCGGATGAATGTCGAACCATAACCATAACTGATGGAAATCATTTGTCGGATCTAACCTCCTTTTTCTTGTTGTCTTGTTGGTATATGTTAATTTGTCGCTAAAGTTTTTTCTTGTCGGGAGTGCAGGCCTGTATCACGGCTTTCAGGGTGGATGTGGGCTGTTCGGCTCAAGGTGCAAGTTGCTGAGGTTGCAAAACTCATTGGAATTGCAGGAACATTTGTGTTTTGCGTTGCTTAAAAAGCTTTCTGCATTTGAGTCGGAGCAATCAAACACTGACCAAAATGCTTCCGGTTTGTAGTCTCTGAATATGCTTGGGCAAACGTGCGCGCTTGAGACTCTGCTCAAAGGCGTAACCGAGCGAAGCAAAGCTCAAGCTACTGAGGCTCTCAGGAAGTTTGGCATCTTCGAGATTTTGGATAAATCGCTTCCCAAACTTCAGGCTCAGCAAATTGCTGGGCAAGGTCACATGCTCCCAACTGGCAGGGTGAAAGTTTTCACCAAAGATAATCTCTTCCAAGTCCTCTGGGAAGGTCACCGAGCGCAGATCTTGATTGAATTCATCCCCAAATTCCAATCTCCGCAAACTCGCTGGCAGCCTCACGAATTCTAGGCCTTGGTAGGACGTTGCCGTGGGCATGTTGTTTCACCAGCATGTTGCTGATGTATGGCCTTGGAAACCCTGGTCCCCTGTAGTTCAAAAGAAATAGTAGCCGGATGTTCATCCCCCTCTGCAGCCCAGCTGCTTTGATTGAACATCTCCCCAAAGGTCAAAGAACGAAGACCCTTGGGAAAGTCCACTCCCACCAAACTTCGGTTGAACTTCCCCGCGAAGCTCAAAACCTCCAAGTCCGCTGGCCTTCGAGGGAAGAGCCCAGGAAAGCCATGAAAAATCAAAGGAAAATTAGAGATGTTCAATGCTAGAATGGATGGAACAAACGATGGGAAAATCATGGAAAATCCATTGATATAGAAAACCCCCGGACGGATATTGAAAGATTGCAGGGTCCCATTCATGTGTATCGATTTTAAGGCCAAAAACAGCACCAGCGTCTCACATCGTCCCGATGTCGAGCCACAGCTGCACACGCTGCAAGTTCTGGTTGAAGTGCCAGCCAAAGGTCAAGGAACGAATGCTGCCAGGCAGATTTGTGCGCTCCACACCTCAACTCGGCGAGCTAAAAAAACTGTGGCCCGGGCGATTTTTCTTTTTACCACCCGGCACCAGGTGCAGTTTGATATGGACTTATGGAGGTGGATGCGTTTAGGGCTGAGGTTGGCTGCTCCTCAAGCCCGTGTGGAAGTTGGGGGTGCCACCTGTGCCAATGTGCTATCAAAGCTGGAGGGATGAGCTAGAAACCAATGCACAAATCTGCTAAGGTAAAGAAAACATCAGCCCAAGGAGCTCTGGTTGAAGCAAAAGCCCAAGGTCAACACGTCTAAGTCTGGAAGAATTACTGCCTCCAAGCTCTGATTGAACAAGCTTCCAAAGGTCAAAGACTTGAGACTCTTCGGCAGCTCCACCCCTTCCAATGTCTCGTTGAAGCGGTACCCAAAGGTCAGCTGCTCCAAACATGGTGGCAACAGCACGCCCTTCAAGCTTTGGCTGAAATGTTCTCCGAAGGTCAAACTTCGAAGATTGGGAAACTCTACCTTTGTGGCTCAAGAACTTCTGGACTATCTTCCGAGCTGAAAAGAACAAAGTGTTCAGCCATCCCAAATTCATCCAAAACATCGGCTGACCGTATCAGGTAGAGTTTTTTTCATCAACCATTGAAGGGCTGCAAGAGAATGTCTTGAAGCAAACGTTTTGAAGATTGGCTCTGCTAGTTTGTCCATTGGGATTTCCAGGTGCACTCCCAATCAACCAAGGTCATCTGAAGGCTGCTCAGGGGAACCAATCTAGAGAAGGGGGAAAAAAAAAAACGTGCTGTTTCCGAGCTGAGATGCTCCCTCTAAGCTCTGCTTAAAATTGGATCCCAAGGTCAAAGTCTGGAGATTGGGCAAATTCACGGCATTGACGCCATCCAAGCGATGATTGAAACCTTAGTGTGCCATATTTTGCAAGCCTATATTCAAGGTGGTTTCGTTTCGTGCTTGACTGGGTTCGTTTTATAAAGTCGGTTCTGGAAGTTGTAGCAACTGGAGCAACCGCCAATGGCCTGGCTCTGAAATATTCCCTTCCAAGTAGCTCCAGCCGAAGGTCAAGTGCTTCAGGCTTGGGATGCAAACATCCATGCTCTGATCGAAGCATTTTCCAAAGCACAGGCTCTCCAAATGGCGCTCCGGGAAAGTGACGCACGTCAGGCTTTGGTTGAAGTCCTTCAAGGTCAGAGTCTGCTCTAGATTTCCCAGCTAGCCATGTTTGATTACCAGAGGGTACTGGAAACCTTTCTGCAATAGGCTTTAATAGGAAAATCATCTCTAAATGTTGGATTTTATAGTGCCATGTTTGATTACCGGATGGTATCTACCTGCAAATGCAAATCTATACTTTGAAACTGTCATAGGACACGGTGAAGTACACAGAGTCCTCTGGTGACCCTCAAACCAGGCCTCACCAAACGTCAAGCTCCGCAGATTTCTTGGAAGCTGCGTTTCAACCAGGCTTCGATCGAACCGCTGCCCGAGAGTCAGGACGCTCAAGTTGCCTCAGTTTGAGGTTAAAAATATTCGAACAAAGTAGAAGGCGCAGGCCATCTCACTTGAATCGGACGTTGTCCACACCAGCAAAAAGGGAGTACAGTATCTTGTGGCACGCTTTTGGTGGAAAAATTTGAAGTGTTCTTCAATGCTCGCGCTTCACCATCTCCTAGAAAATCCTGAAAGTTTGCTGTTGTTGACAGTTGTTGACAGTTGCAGTTGCACACGACATGGATCTGACACTGTGGCGCCTCCAGTGCACCGCATCCACAAAACCATGGCTCGACTGAAAGTGATGTGGATGAGTTTTATTGGTTTTGGCCAAATATAGAAGTTGGTCAGAAAATAGGATACCTAACAATCCAATGGTTTTGTCATACGTTTCCCCAGGATGGCCTTTCATTTTATTATATATTACACATATATATATAGTTATATAAGTTATTTATTTAATTTATATATACGTATATAAATGGCCAAACAACCCTCCTGCGCTCCAAGCTACTGGGGAAGGTCACACCATCCAAGCATTGATTGAAGTTCTTGCCCAACTTCAAGCCTTGTCGCATCACCAATGCATCTTGTAAAAGAGTGGCACAAGATATCACAGGCAGACTTTTTTCCCAAAGAAGTGGTGTGTGTGTGTGTCTCTGTCTGTCTGTCTGCCTGCCTGCCTGCCTGCCTGCCTGGCTGTCTGTCTGTCTGTCTGTCTGTCTGTCTGACCAGTGAGGCTTTTCAAAAGAGGAGCTTCATGATAAGACACGGCAACATAGCATCAATGCAGTCCATGGAGCTCTTCAACGCTGCAGGAAGTGTGACATGGTTGAAGGGCTGGTTGAAGGCAGCACCAAAACTTAAGACCTGAAGGGCGCTTGGGAACTCCACCTGGTCCAGTCCCTGGTTGAAGTCCTCAGTTTTCGCGGCAGAACTGAGCGACGGATGACTAGCTCGTAATGGAGTAAAGAATTGGTAGCATGGCCCCATTTTTCACACCATCAACGAACCAGGGTTTGGGGCTTAGGGCACTGCTCTCATTTCGCCTTCCTTTGCTCTCGAGCCAAGATGCACTGCCCAATGACAGAGACGTCAAGTTGGGAACTGACTCAAAGGACACGTCTTCCAGGCTGTGGTTGAAAGAGGCACCGAACGTGATCTGCTGAAGTGATCTTGGAAAGGCCACATGCTTCAAACCTGGACGCTGGTACCACTGGCACCATGTCAAGACGCTTTTCTTACAATACCCTTTGGCGATCAAACATGGCTTGCTGGAAAATCCCCTGTCTAGCTGACTTTCCCATATCTAGATGGCCATTTACAGTGGATTTCCAAACTAGCTATGTTAGATTGCCGGAGGGTATATCCACCGGAGACATGTGGGATCATTTGGGTGGCCACAATGCTTGGCCCAACCTGTTTTCGAAATGTCATCATCCCATTTCGGGCCATGTACACCCCATGGAACTCAAAAATGGCCGTATAGAAAGTTTGGAATATCATGTTCCGGAGTTCCGGACCCCATTGAATTGTGGTTCCGAGACAAAAAATAGGAGGTGTATCAATGTGACGATGGGTCAATTTTTTGAAGACCGAGACGATTTAGGTACACTTCAAACGACCAGGTCATCTGTCTCGAGTTTACGCGTTTGTATAACTTTGGGGGAGCATAAAAATGTGGTGTGAAAACAAAGGTAAGGGAAATCAGGGAGATATCATGAAATGCCGTGGTAAACAAGCAACTGAATATGATAACCGGGCTTGTCAAAAATTAAGGTATCACGCCCAAGAAGTGTAATTTGAGAGGAAGAATGATGATAAACTGATAAATCACTGGATTGTCGGGTGCCAAATTATTGGACAAATGAATATTTTGTAGGCCAGCTGCTTTGATTGAAGTTGTTACCAAAGCTCAACACCTCGAGGCTATCTGGAAGCTTGACATTCCTTCGCAGCACAGGCGGCTGACAAGCCACTGGTGGATGATGACTGAAAATAATCAGTGCCTCAATTATCTCTGGGCCCAATGCCAAGAAGGAAACAACCTAACTCCTTATTGAAAGATGGCCAATGGCAGATTTTTACCTCAACAAAACTCAGGTCCAGAGTCCAGCGTCATCCTTAGTCATCCGGATACCCTCTGGTAAATTAACATAGACCCTGGCAGATACAGTAGGGTTTGGAAGACTAGTTTCCACTATAAATTGGTCGTTTTCAGGGTCTAGAGTCTATGTTAATTTACCAGAGGGTACCCCCATTGATTTCGGTGCAAGACTCTGCAGCGGTTGGTTGAAGGATGCTCCAAAGGTCAGGGACACCAGTTCCGAGGGAAACGTCACGTTCTCCAAGCTCTGGTTGAAACTCGTCCCGAGGCTTAGCTCCCGGAGCTTCAGGGGTAGATGCACGCGTTCCTGGCTGAAATCTCATTGAATATACCCTCTGGTAATGACTAACGAAAAGCTATTGAAAATGGCCATAGAAATAGTGGATTTTCCCATTAAAAATGGTGATTTTCCATAGCTATGTTAAATTACCAGAGGGTATCAGGAATCTGTGTCACATCAATAACACCAGGTCCTTGAAACATCTTTTTTTTTTGGCGTTTTGTTGGTAAGCATCGTTCCAGGCACATGTTTCCATGAAGAAATGTAAGGCCAGTCAGGATGCCCGAACCCGATCCTGAGTAAGACCGCTTGATTGACCTGAACTGTCATTGTTTTTAGGCCATCCAATTGCATCTTTAGGTTGGTGGGAAACCTTCCCCAAACGGGGATACTGCTGATTGAATGAGTCTCAACAACAAGGTGCCAGGCATTTGAGGGGTTCCCCGCTGTTGACATTTTTCAAAGGCTTTAATTTATAGGGAGGAATTGAAAAGCGTCAAAAACGGAACTTGTGTATCATCCACGTCTTCGTCAACATCAAAACGGCTGGCATGTTCAACCCTTTCTTCAGATCAACAAAGACATCATCACCAACAGCTTCATCATCATTATCATCAACAGCAACATCAACATAAAGATTTCCAAGAACATCATCCAGATGTGTCTTTGCAACTGTAGCTGCTTTTTTCATGCGGGGGCTGCCAGTTGACAATCTTACTCAAAGCAGCATCTATATCCATGCAAAGCAGCATCTATATCCATGTTCTGCGAAAGGAGGGAATATTTTCATGCCCAGCTCTACGCGTATTCATACCAAGCTGGGTTCAACCTGACTTTTGCAGGGTTGTGGTGCAGCGTGGCAGCCCACTGTCGAGCTGGTCCCAGCTACGGTCAGCCAAGTGCATGGCATGACATATGTGTGCAAGTGCAAGAGAACGTACCGTAGCGCAGCAAGAGTATGTGTGCAAGTGCAAGAGGACGTACAGTAGCGTGGCATGACCTATGTCTGCAAGTGCAAATGAACGTTTTTAGCCCACCCCACCCACCCACCCCACCCCACAGTCATGTTGATAGTAACATACAAAATGAGACAACAGTTGCGAGCCTCCCAAATGCCCGGCACCAAAAACAACTGGACTGCCGGAGTTCATGACCTGATCTATATATTCGAACCATGACATAGGAAACCAAACCGTCTCCCTATGAGACTTTTTCGGGGGACCCCAAAAGTGATGCCAAAAAAAAACACATGCCCTTCCCTAAGCCCTAAGCCATCGCTTCCCTTCAAAACCAGCTTCCAGGCTTTGGTTGAAGAGATTTCCCAAGGTCAGCCGTTGAAGCTGGCTGGGAAGGGAGACACGCTCCAAGCTGCGCTTGAAATTGCCTCCCAATTTCAGACTCTCTAGGCCTGGGATGCGTCAACTGGGTCCCGACTGCGACGGCCTGCAGACTTTTCGAAAAAACATGAAGCCACTGGGAAGTGGATAAAAATCGTCAAACAAATTGTATGATTTGTATGCTTACTGGCCTACAATTGGAGGTTTTCTGTGTTCACCAGTACCACATTTACCGAAATTGACTTGATGTGACTTGGCCCTGCCAAGACCCTTCCAGACAAAGAACTTTGGGGAAACTTCACAAATTCGAAGCTCTGATTGAATCCGCCCTCGAACGCCAGATGTCTCAGACTGCTGGGTAAACACAGATCCTCGAGGATGTCCACGGCATATCGATCGAAACCTCAGATCCCACCCACTCCGTCCGGAAACCATACTGGTGCTTAATTCGGAGGGAATGGGGACTGAATGACCCAATCCAGAACTAATTTCACACTCATCCGATTCCCCCATTCCCTACTAATTGAGCACCAGTAAGCCATGTTCCTGCAATTCTTGTTTGTTGATCTTTTTTGCACCAAGAACGTCCAAGGAACTAATTTCCTTGATGCCCTCGAAGCAAGAGTCGCCTTCCTCACAGTCCATACCACAAAGAACTTTCCAAGCGTGCCACCTCAGTCAGCATAGCGCTTCAACTCGCTTCAAGGGTGCAGAAACAAGGACTTGCAAATTCATCTTTCAAGAGATGGATTTAAGGGGAGATCATAGGGAAACCTACCAGAAACCATGTTTATTCAAAGTCAAATACAAAGGTCTCCTGTCATCCAATTTGGGGAATCTTATCCACTTAGGCCCCGCAAGGGTAACTCAAAGCTTTGCAAATGCAGAAACATGGAGAAGTTTTCAAACACCGCCTACAGCAACTACCAAAATCCCATTGCAAAAGAGCTTCTGCCCTTCAAATCCCTTCAACACAAGCAGCGTTCAAACCCAGCATCCCTTACTGCTTCGTTGCTAGGGATAGACCCGATCGTATCAGGCTTTCAGCACTGCTCAGGCGGGTTCTGTGAATTCAGAATGCCGCACTAAAAAACCCTCCATATTATGAATTCGAGCAACCCCCATGATGTATGATGTGCCATGGTCAAATTACATGGGATGGTGGTATGGGAGTTCTATATAGTTCTATCCCATAGGACTCCTGAACATTGAGTCAAAAAAAAAACATGAACTGATGACCCGAAATATGGCTACAGAATGGTACATACTGACCATGGCACAGATAGAAAAAATGAAGTCCTACTCAAATTGTCACAACTTTTATCTAAATGTTCCATCTCTTTGGGGGGTCACTAGAGGGTAAATCCTCCTGTGTCGGACACGGCCACGCATTGACCTTGGTGTAGATGTACGACAGCTCAGCTGATTCGGATAGACCTTGCTCCTCGAAATCATGGGCTGGCGTGGGCGGGTTTCATACTTCGCAAAACATCACAATCATCACCATCATCATCCTTATCCTCATCACCACCATTTCTCCCGGCAAAAATGGTAGATGTCCCTTTTGTCTCCTTCAGCGTGCTGCCCATCCGCAGTTTCTGCTCCCCGAAGAACAGCATCAGAGGGGCCGCGCGGCCCGGACCCAGCTTGGCCCGCAGCAGCTGTAGCAGTTCGAGGCCATGCAACGAGTCGAAAACGCTGAGGTGGATCTCCTCTGGGAAACGAGTCGATTACGGAAAATCACCATATTTTCATCGGTAAATCAACAAACTAAATGGTCAGGGTCATCCACTAGATCTAAATAGTTACCCTCTGGTAATGACTAACATAGCTATTGAAAATGACCATAGAAATAGTGGATTTACCCATGAAAAATGGTGATTTTCCATAGTTATGTTAGTTTACCAGAGGGTATGTGAATAGTTATGTGAACTAAACGAGAACTACTGCTGAGCTCCAGGAGATTCTTCGGACCATCTCCCTCGGTGGACTCTTGAAGTTTGGGAATAAGTGTCGAACATAATCAGTTCCAAGTGGCGATGATCATCTGACATATGTGGGAATAGGTTTTTTTCACATGTTGAAACCTTTTTTTCATCCTAAGGATTTTTTGTGGGATGAACATTCATGAAAAGTATCATTTACCCTCTGGTAAACTAACATAACTATGGAAAATCACCATGCTATCAATGGGAAAATCCACTATAAATGGTCATTTTCAATAGCTATTTTGACATAACCAGAGGGGATTTGGAGGAAACAAACCAGGCTACCGTAGCGTCATCCATGACTCTGTTCAACTCCTGGCCGTTCAAGCCCGAGATCTTCAGGTCCAGAGCTTGCGAGCCATCTTGAGACATGGCCAGGTCGCTGAGCGAATGGTTCAGCGTTTTTTGTCCGAAAAGCTGGCAGGGTCTGCTTGGATCTGCTTGAAAATTGTTGTTCTAGAAAAAAGTGTTTTCAGCTCTGCAGAAAGCATGTTCCCGAAAAATCTGAAAACACCTGGCTGAGCTGATCTTCTGGATTCCTCAAACTCCATGCTGATATTTCGAGCAAAATGCTGGTAATCGTCAGTACAAGGTGCACTACATCCAACATCACTTTCAGCGGTTCAAAGAAGACCACGCCATCGACTGGGCCCCGCACTGGATGATGGTCCAGCAATTGCTTGAAGAATTGATCCCGCTCCTTTTCCTCCATGACCTGTCGCAAATGTCTGAATAATAAGCACTGGTCACATTTCCATACATTTCCATACATTTCCCAGAACTTAGAACTCATTCAAGGTGACTGGAATGAATTCAGGAATCTTCAGGATCTATTCGAAGAACTGTCGAGTGCAATGGCTGCAGCACGGGCAATTTTTGAACCAAAGCCATGCTCCAGGGCCAGTAGCTCCAGTCGCCGCCTCGGAACAGGCACAACCTGAAACCTGATGTGAGACAAATGCCTCAACACAAAGTAATACACTGTTATATAATTGTTGCTAAAACATTGTTGTTGCAAATGTTTTTTACAAAATGTTTATCTATGTGTATATATATATGTATATATATATATATATATATACATATGTATATATATATATGTATGTATGTATGTATGTATGTATGTATATATATATATACATATGTATATATATATATACATATACATATATTGCAATATGATATATATATATATATGTATGTGTATATATATATACATATGTATATATATATATATACATATACATATATTGCAATATGTATATATATATATGTATATATATATATTCTCAGACCTCTCAAATGTTGCTTGAAAAACCAAGATATGGCAGATCAACACAGGGCAGAGGCCGCAACGCAAACGAGCACCCAGAGCTTACACTGGCTGTCCATTACGCTTGATCTCGAGAACCTCATGTCGGACAATCCCAAGGTTTGTTATCATGTTACAATAGATATATAGATATAGATATAGATATTAGATATTAGATATTAGATATAGAAATAGATATGGATATAGAGATATAATATATAGATATATATATATATACATAGATATAGATATAGAAATATCGAAATAAATAGTGGGGATTTTCCCAAAAAATGTTGAAACAACCTGGTGCTGAAAAAACACACGACACAAGCGTTGCATCTCTGTTTGAGTTTCACTGGAGGGGACACGCATGGACACGCTATATCTTTCCTTCCAGGCGGTAGTCACCTACAACCGCAGTTTGAAGGAAACCAAAACCCATTCTCCACGTGGTAGCAGTTTTGGTAAAGAAACAACTATCCTCAAGTCATGACCAAGGGAAAAAAAGTCATACTCCCAGTTTTATGACTGGATGTAGTACCATTCTGTGAAATGTCGACTGGATGTCCCAGTTTCTGTGAAAGCTAAGACTTGGACCTCAATCTCAAAGAGCAAATCTGCATTGGGTGGGATTCCCCAAGATGGAAAGCCACGTCCACCATAACCTTCTGAGGCGGGGATGCGTAAGCCTCGGATCTCGCCCTTGGTCATACCTGGCATCGGAGACATGATGACTTTTTTATATGGCACCATCTCAGCGATCCCGTGATGATCATAGGACTATAGCACCCCAAACAAAAAAAAAATAGTATTATTATTATCATTATCATTATCATTACTGTTATTATTATTTATTATTATTATTACTATTAATTGTTATTATTATTGTTATTATTATTACTATTATTACTATCATTATTATTACTATTATTACTATTAATTATTGTTATTATTGTTATTACTATTAATTACTATTATTATTATTTATTATTTTATTATTATGATTATTATTATTACTATTTATTATTATTATATATATACACACACATATATATACAAGTAGATTTAAAAAAAAAAAAAACATGTGACAAAAAAATACTATAATTTCATCTATTATGATTCCATCTGTCCTTCTTTGGCAAAAAAAACTGTTTTTTGCAACGTCTGCGATGCGGCCCATGGCGCCTCGGGCGCCCATGTCCCATCCTTTAATGACTCCACCCCCGCAGGTGTAGGTGAACGGCTGCTGTCCAGCATCCTGGGGCATTTCTGTGGCCACGTCATGGAATTGGGGGGGAACTCTACCCTCTGGTTATGTCAAAATAGCTATTGAAAATGGCCATTTATAGTGAGTTTTCCCATAAAAAATGGTGATGTTCCATAGTTATGTTAGTTTACCAGAGGGTAAATCCATGGGCTCTGATCCATCGGGATGTTTGTCCTCTAAGGGGTGAGCTACTGAACCTGGGAGCGACTGAAGGGTCTCCCAGCCGAGTGTGCAAAAGAGCGGGATGCCAATGGAGTTACAAATTTGCCACTGTGTTGCAAATGGTTTGTATATCCACAGGATCTGATGTTACCACTAAAAATCATTTTATACATCCCGGATGTTTGTGACTTCTATGTCTACCCGGTTTTCCTGTCCTTTCCCTCCGAACCTCTTTTTCTTGGATACAAACTGGTTGGCGCTTTCAACCCCCTGAAAAAAAGATACTGTAGTCATTGGGGATCATCATCCAATGTCTATGGTTGAAGATCAAACACATCTGAAACATTTTGAAGCCCCCGCAACCAGCGCAAAAACATATTTCTCTGATACTGAGGTACCCCCAAAATCCACTACAAAAAACCACTGTCCCTCTTACGAAGGCCATAACTGGAGGCTTTCAACATCCCTGCGGCACCTTGGTACTCCAGAACTTGGTCTTCGTCTGAGTGACCAAACCAGTGGCATGCACCGTCACTTCATCGCCCGGTTGCACCGTGGCGGCACCCTAAGATTGGACCCTTCCGAAGGGTCGATTTGGGGAGGCTGGATCATGTGGGAATCTCAGCTGACAATGGTTAGAACCAGCCATTTTTTGGGCATGATTCGACTTTTTTGAAGGTCGGAGAGTGTTCCATTGCCGGATTAGATTGCCAGAGGGAAGCAGAATTGTCATTGTCTGATATAATGTCACTACAAGAAATCCTGAATCAGCTGTCTTGGGAATGACGGCCAAGAATACTTCGGACCCAGTTGCCTTTTGGGGATGGGTTGAACTGGGACAATCCCACTGATTTTCTGTGGGCAGCCTTGACCGCGGAAACCCGTGGAAAAAAGTCTCTGCCAAGACGCTTCAGTACCCTCCTTGCACGCTGCTTTTGGACAACAAGTTGGCATTTTCGTCAATGATGCTGGTACAAATTCGGTTGAACAGCCACAGGTTAAAACCCATGAAAACCAGCTGCATCTAAATTTCCGTCCTGTAGCACGGTGTAGAGGGTGTCCGCACCAGGGATGGCGATGAATTGGAACTCCTCTTTTTGCTTCTCTGGTTTCTCCCTCTTCAGGCCACCACGTCGCATCTGGTATTCCTCAGAAATACTGAGGGCTGAGAAGTTATACATTAGCATGGCGCTCTACCACGTTTTCTTTAGAGCTATTTTGTCCAAGTTTGGGTAATTATTGACCCTAAGTTTGGTAATTATTGTCCCCAACTTTTGGGAATTTTTGTCCCCAACTTTTGGTGATTTGGGAATTTTTGTCCCCAAGTTTTGGGAATTTTTGTCCCCAACTTTTGGGAATTTTTGTCCCCAACTTTTGGGAATTTTTGTCCCCAACTTTTGGTGATTTGGGAATTTTTGTCCCCAAGTTTTGGGAATTTTTGTCCCCAACTTTTGGGAATTTTTGTCCCCAACTTTTGGGAATTTTTGTCCCCAACTTTTGGTGATTTGGGAATTTGTGTCCCCAACTTCTGGTGATTTGGGAATTTTTGTCCCCAACTTTTGGGAATTTTTGCCCCCAACTTTTGGGAATTTTTGCCCCCAACTTTTGGGGAATTGGGAATTTTTGTTCCCAACTTTTGGGGATTTTTGCCCCCAACTTTTAGGGATTTGGGAATTTTTGTCCTCAAAAGTTGGGGACAAAAATTCCCAAACAGTTGGGGACAATAATTCAATTCCTATGGGAAAAATGATTGTCCCCAACTTTTCCCAACCGAAAAAGTTGGGGACAATAATTATTCCCATAGGAATTGAATTATTGTCCCCAACTTTTTGGGGGACAAAAATTCCCAAAAAGTTGGGGACAATAAATAAATTCCTATGGGAAAAGTTGGGGGCAATAATTATTCCCATAGGAATTGAATTATTGTCCCCAACTGTTTGAGAATTTTTGTCCCCAACTTTTGAGGACAAAAATTCCCAAATCCCTAAAGTTGGGGGCAAAAATCCCCAAAAGTTGGGGACAAAAATTCCCAAAAGTTGGGGACAAAAATTCCCAAATCACCAGAAGTTGGGGACAAAAATTCCCAAAAGTTGGGGACAAAAATTCCAAAATTCCGAAAAGTTAGGGACAAAAAATCCCAAAAGTTAGGGACAAAAATTACCAAAAGTTAGGGACAAAAATTGTAAAACAGTGCCTAAAGAGATAGCCCAAAAACATGGTAGAGAGACATGCTAAGTTATACACCCTCTGGTAATCAAACATGGCTGGCTGAGACATCCACCGTCTTTGATTTTAATCTGACGTTCGCTCTCTTGCAAACCCGACCTCTGGCTGCCCATGATTGAATTCCTGCAGCTTTTCAGTGGTCACCAGCCAGCCACCCTAGGTCTCTTGTGTTTCCGGCGACAAATCATCATTCCATGCTGCTAATTGTCCTGCACTTGGTTTAAAAGCCGAAAAATCCACATGGTTGTCCCCTTTTTTCCCAAAAACAACTCTAAAACCATCTACGGTAAGTCTAAGTTCATCAATTTCTTTACCTTAAAATGTCCCCAGAAAATCCATCCATCCATCCCCCATCCATCGCTGGCAGGGCGTCATCCGCCTCTTCCGGCGTCATCTTCTCCATAGCCTCCAACTTGTCATCGATGTCTTCCAAACCCGCCAGGGAGGAGGCCTCCGTTTCAGGCCAGAATGGGCCAGAGATAGAGAAATTCATGATCTGATCTGATGGATGATCTTCCATAAATGGGAGTATCTGATATGTGTATTTGTATATGTATTATGTATATGTAAATATTTCACATATATATATATATATATGATATATATATATATATTATATATATATATATATTATATATATATATATATTAGGGGGGTCCATAGTCATGGGGCAACCCCAATAGATGGTTGATTTGCTGGATAATCCCTTATAAGACATGATTTTGGGGGTAGCCCCATGACTTAGGAAACCTCTCTCAACGCACGCACGGAGGGAACCTTGGCACGTCCTTCCGAATCCGTGGCGGGCGATAAGGAGAAGACCCAGCCGACGAAGCCGAAGCCCAAAAGGACCACCTGGGGATGGTCAGGAAAAAGGTCTGAGTTCTTTATCAGTTTCATGCACGAATAATGGGGAGATTGTTGATGATGATGATGATGATGATGATGATTATTTTTGCATCGGACAAAATGCGGCTATCTTTTTGTAGTGAAGTCTGAAAATGCACTGCGTTACTTCAACAAATAGACAGCTCTCCATTGGTCTCTAAAGCCTCAATCCCCCCCATCCTTGAGTTCTCCACCACAACACCCAAGATGGTGAGTGCAAAGCCCATGGGATCACCCTGCGACCAGTGGGCTGTCACTGAACTTCGTCGAAAGCCATTGAACTTGGATCTTTTTCGGTTTGTCAATGCTCCTAAATTGGCAAATCATCATCTGCCTTATGAAAATTGCCATTTGGGCGGGGTACCGCATAGCATATTTTTAGATCCATTTGTTTGCAGAAGGAACGCTGAAAGAAGAATTTAAGACATGAAAAGTTGAGGGTTGAGCCAGTTCAGCGAATGACCAGTCAAGATCTGGGCGGGTTTCTGGGCCTGAATGGTGCACATTTCTCTATCGGGATACCCTATGGCCTGTCAAACATTGGAAAATGATGATAAACCAATCTGAAGCGTTGAATAGAATGGAGGCATCCCCAAAATCCGCTGGTTGAAACCCTTGTTTTCCCTTTGAAAACTGCCATAAAATGGGAAATACCGCACCCCCCATGTCTATTTTTACATCCACTTAATCCATTTAGGTTGATGAAATCCATCCAAATTTGGATCTGAAAATGGGGTACCCCCAAAATTAGAATATCTGCGATTTCTTTATTTCTTTTAAAAAGAATAATCCCATGACCCGTTCATACGAAACACCCCAATTGCATGGTCCCAATGGAATGTGGAAATTCCCTACATCCACCATGGTTTCGTTTAGGGGTGTTTAATATAAACGTGGGAAGGGATTAACAAATCATTATTGACCATTATATATTTATAACCATTATTCATCATTATCAACCATTATTAACCATTATTAATCCTTGGTTACCCTCACTTTTGTAAGGCACTGGGATGCCCAGCGTTCTCCTCTTGCGCCCAAACCGGCCAAGAGAGTCCGCAGCTCAGCGGCAGCAGCGCACTGCTGGGACTGGCCTCCGGCCGCCGCAAAGCGCGCAACTCCAACCTGCGTGGCCAAGGCACCATGGTGGACAACCTGAAAATGGTGAAGATACACCCAAGTTATGGATTAGTTATGGTCATTTTGAGAAAATGATTTTCTGAACCATTTTCTGACGCATCAAATTGGGGGGTATCAAAATGACCGTTTTTGAGAAGAACCCAAATTTGTAGATCATCTACCCATTCGTCTACTAAAAGTGGAGAAGGTATGTAGTCTCTGGTCCCCAAGGCGGCCAGGGGCAGACCTCAGCTGGGAGAAACCTCTCGTCTCTTCAAGAAGCTTGAGGTTCAATGGATGTTGTTTTGCAGACCCTGCAGTGACCCCCAAACAAAAAAAACACCAAAAAATTCTGAGTTCAGTAAAACCAATGATGCTATTCTCCCACATTCTGAATTTGCGACTGTAGCACTGTAGCTTTCATCCAAGCTGTTTCGTCAAGAAACTGTCCCATTTTCGGCCTGGATGGAGATAGAAAGCTGAGTACTCCAAAGCCATGGAGTACAGCAAACACCTCCGTTCGTTCGCCATGGAGACACTCTGAGCTCAGCAGGTCAATCTCGAAAATCCCCCAGAAATCGCCAATGAAAATTGCACCAATATCATCAAGATATGTCGTTGGCTATATCAAATATCCAGGAAAAAATGATGTCCATTATATAATTATCCATTCAAAATGATGATTTCCATTCTCATCGTTCATGATTATCCATTATCATCTAATGATCCAATTGATATTTCATATGGGTAACTATTGACTGACATTCATTGATACGGAGGTTTCCTAAAATGCTGGTAGCCCCAAACCATGGGTTCCAATACCAAAATGATCTCATTTTGGAAAAAATTTGCGGTACCCCATTTCAGGAGACCTCCATTAATATTGAATCGATAGCCAGCACATCGCCAGTAAATTCACATAGACCCTGCGATAAATCGGCCTTGGAAGTTGAGTTTCCACGAAAAAAAAAATGGTTGATCCTCAAGAGGCCAACTGTTGAGGCGCCAGAGGCTACCCGGCCTGGTTATGTCAACAGCCATTGAAGCCATGGCCCAAATAGTGGATGAATCCCCATTGATAGCATGGTGGATCTTTCCGTTATGTAAACCTTTGCCAGAGGCTATCCATATTCATCTTACTGGTGCTAAACGTAATGGATGGGTTGCTGGGGGTTGCTGGGGGTTGCTGGGATGATTATTACTAGTGATTATGGAGAATTCCCTCATTCCCTGCGTTTAGCACCAGTAAGATATTCATCAAATATCCGCGATTTCTCCACTTGGCGCCCCAGCTCCGGTTAGTGGCATCAACCGGCGACGTGCCATGTCGCGGATCGCGGATGACCGCGAGGAATCTCAAGGAACGATGGAAATCTCAATGAAAAAAAACATGTTGGATATTCATGGACATACAAACTGAAGTCTCAATGGAAAATTGTCATAAAACTCCACACTTGCAAACATTCCAAAGTGCTTCTCTACTCTTGCAATGGGATGTTTCGATGCACCTGTCAACCCCCTTTTTTTGGCACTCGGTTGTGGAATTCGGATTCAACAAATGCGGTGCCACAAATGCGTCTGTCTTAAGAGCTAGCTTAGAGGCTCAGAGAGTGGATTGTTTACCCCATTTGCAACTGCATCTATGTGGACATAAAATGCCTACATGCTCATGTACCCTGCTTTGTTGCTTGTTTCTACAACTGGTGTCACTATCAGTGATCTGTGTCATGTGATTCTTTGTTTGTAAAAGCAAGACTTCGGCGGAGAATACATATGCCTTTTAGAGTGTACCATGTACATGATCCAGAGGGGTGCACATAAATGGAAAAAAGACCAGGCATGGTCCAATCTACGACCAGAATGGCAAAACTCAGAATCATAATTTCAGGATATTTCAGGCAGGTACATTTTGAAATCTGTCCTGTCTCAAGCCCATCATCTTTAAAGTAAGAGTAGATTGGGCGAAAAAATACGAGCCAAGAGCAAACGCATCCAAAGTTTCACTATGACTGGAGAGGTGACTGTTTCTTTTGCGAAACACATGCAAAGCACCTGCAAGGCCTCAGAACCTATGCTGGATGCCCGAAATTATTGGAAGTCCGCTCTGGCCAAACTTATTGTCCATGTCTTGTCGCCATTTTCACTCTCAAACTTGTAGTCTTGGGGGGGTCCCACATTTGTAGATACATCCAGTGTCCATTCTCAGTTGCTTAAATGATGCTTAAATCCCCATCAATTGGTTGATTAGTCCTTCTTCTTGATGGTTAAATCCTCATTTTCAATTGGTTTATTGAATGCTTCAATCAGTGCTGCTTTAAATCCCAGTGAAACATCCCCTTCTGAAAAATCAGCGCGGAAAACGCCTCCTGGACTTCAGAGCTGGGGCAACCTGGAAACTTTGGACACCAACCCTCGGGACCTTGGGGTTTCTCACGTAATTGACCTGGAATTCAAAAGATCTCACCCATCAAACGCAGCGAATCTACGGCGAATCAAAAATCGCCGCACCTTTCAGCAAGGCCAGCAGGGAATGCACCAACGGCTCGCTCAAACGCACTTGTCGGTTACCTTAGGCACGACGATCAACAAATCTCCCAGAGATGGTGATTTTCGGGCAAAAGATGGTGCAAACTCGCCGGAGATTGGATTTTTATGTTATTTTTAAGGCAATTCAACATAAGATGGCAACAAAAAAAATGGCAAATGTGTATAGTCACCTCTATTTTCTGGACTGTAAGCCTGTTGAATTGGGGGAAGTACCTTGACAAAGCCAACTAAGGGGGACAAAGGTCCTTCGAGTACAGTCGTGAATAAGTCTTCAAAGATGTTGGATGTGGACTAAACTAACTCCCCCAAATTCAAAGGTGAGCCCCACAAAAACACGGGATTGTTACAGGATGGTGCCCCCCAGTTATAAGCTGGTTTATAAACCCCATTTACTATAGTTATATCTACCAAAAACCATACTTAAGCCACTTATAAGGCAATTTAGCTTTCTTGGGGGCCCCATCCTCTAGTAATTAAGCCCTTTTCAGGACCTGTAATGTTCTGATGGCAAAGCAATTAAGCCTCTGCCAGCTCAGCTCTACAGAACAGGCCGCCGCACTTAAAAATTCCCTGCGGAGGCATGACACGAGGCGTCGATTTCAGTTTACACATGCACGAAGGTGGTATCCTAGGTAAGTTGATTTACAAGTTGGCTACCTGGGGTATATAAACATATCTACATGTAGAGTCATGTAGTGGATGTATCTACAAGTTGATTTATGGTGGAGATATCTACATATAGATGGGGGTGTAAATCAACTTATAACTGGAGGGGCTCTACACTTCGAATGACCCGAGTGCCACAGCCACGGTCCGACCCGTTTCACTTTTTTCGTCGGTCAAGCCCGGCTAGGACTGGCAGAAGCTAGGACTCCCCAAACAGAGATCACTGCTGCTGCGATGTCTGAATAAACTCGCCTGCACGACTGGTCACTGGGTCGCTGGGACCTCTGAAACGGACGTGAATGTGATATGGATGTTGGATGGATAAATGGATAGATCAATCCGTGGATAACACATGCAGTGCACCGTTTGTCCATGGGCATCCTATGCGTCTGTGAATGTCCCAGGGATTGGTCAACCCCTAAAACATGGAGGCCCTGACCATCCCCCTTCACATCTTTTCATCTGGAAATAGAATACCCCAAAATCCAGACCATCATCATCATCAACATCATCATCACCATCAACATCATCATCATCAACATCATCATCACCACCACCATCATCATCATCATCCGCATCATCATCATCATTATAAACATCCTCATCCTCATCATCATCATCATCAACATCATCATCAACATCCTCATCCTCATCCTCATCCTCATCCTCATCGTCGTCATCTCATCATCAACATCCTCATCCTCATCCTCATCCTCATTGTCATCATCATCATCATCATCATCATCATCAACATCCTCATCCTCATCGTCAACACCATAAAGATCTTCAACATCCTCATTCTCATCGTCATCATCATCATCAACATCCCCATCCTCCTCCTCATCGTCATCATCATCATCATAATCAACAACATCCGCATCCTCCTCCTCATCGTCATCATCATCATCAACATCCTCATCCTCATCCTCATCGTCATCCTCATCTTCATCAACATCCTCGTCCTCATCATCATCATCATCATCATCATCAACAACATCCTCATAATCATCCTCATCCTCATCCTCCTCATCATCATCATCAACATCCTCATCCTCATTGTCATCGTCGTCATCATCATCATCAACATCATCATCATCATCAGCATCATCATCATCCCCATCATCATCATCATCATCAACATCATCATCATCAACATCATCATTCTCATCATCATCATCATCAACAACATCATCCTCATCTTCATTCTCATCCTCATCATCATCTTCTTCATCATCATCAACATCCTCATCCTCATCATCATCATCATCATCATCATTATCAACATCCTCATCCTCATCATCATCATCATCAACAACAACATCCTCATCCTCATCCTCGTCATCATCATCATAATCATCATCATCATCGTCATCATCATCATCACAATCATCATCCTCATCCTCACCCTCATCCTCATCTGCATCATGATCATTGTCGTCATCATCATCATCATCATCAGCAGCAGCATCATCATCATCATCCTCCTCATCATCCTCATCCTCATCCTCATCCTCACCCTCATCCCCATCCCCATTCTCATCATCCTCATCCTCGTCATCATCATCCTCATCATCATCATCAACATCATCATCATCATCATCATCCCCATCATCATCATCAACAACATCATCATCATCATCATCAACAACATCGTCATTCTCATCATCATCATCATCATCATCAACAACATCATCCTCATCTTCATTCTCATCCTCATCATCATCTTCTTCATCATCATCTACATCCTCATCCTCATCCTCATCCTCATCATCATCATCATCATCATCATTATCAACATCCTCATCATCATCATCAACAACAACAACATCCTCATCCTCGTCCTCGTCATCATCATCATAATCATCATCATCGTCATCATCATCATCATCATCATAATCATCATCATCATCATCATCATCATCACAATCATCATCCTCATCCTCATCCTCATCTGCATCATGATCATTGTCGTCATCATCATCATCATCAGCAGCAGCATCATCATCATCCTCCTCATCATCCTCATCCTCATCCTCACCCTCATCCCCATCCCCATTCTCATCATCCTCATCCTCGTCATCATCATCCTCATCCTCGTCATCATCATCATCATCATCATCATCATCATCATCATCATCATCATCATCATCATCATCTCACTCAACTTTCCATTTCACAGCTATACAGTATACATTTTCAGACACCTCCCAACTATCAGCTGGTGAAATTCCCCAATGATTTCCTCGAAATCCATCAGTCCCATAGGACCAGCTACCTGAGCCAAAGCGCCACAAGCTTTTTTCGCTGAAGTCTCCTTGGGAGGTTCCTGACGAGTTGTCGATGGGGAAATCAGCCAGCACAATGGCTGGAATAGATGGTTAATAGTGGGATAATAGTGGGATAATAGTGGGATAATAGTGGGATACCATCTGGTTATGACTAACAGTTTGCCATGGAAAGATTCACCATGCTATTAATAGGTAAACCATCTATTTCGATTAGGGCCATCTATACCATGGCTATGTTAAATAACCAGAGGGTAAATGCGAACATGATGATTATTATGTGTTTGTTGACGTTTTAAACATTAAAAATCATGAAATGATATAAATATGTAAATTGTGTAAATACACAAATGATAAACAGACTAAACCTGTCATGTGGGAAACTCCATTCCGAATGCTCCAACAACGCAGGGGACACCAGGGATACCCCTCCTCAGCGTGCCAGAGGTGTTGCGGACCTCGAGCAGTCATCGAAAGCAAATACAGCAACCGACTTCATGAATCTGAATCAGTCAAGCTCGAAGCCCAGTCCAAACAATTACTTCCGCCGCATCTTCGACATCTATCTTGACATCTGTCTGTATTCCGTGACTTTACTCGGGTGTTTCCATAAATTGGGAATCCCCAAAATGGATGGTTTATAATGGCAAATCCCGTTAAGATGGATGATTTGGGGGTACCCCCATTTTAGGAAACCTCCGCTTGCAAGTCGGAGCAAACGAAAAGCTGAGTTGAGGTCATGTATGCAAAGTACCTCAGAGTATAGCTGTGACTTGGCAAATGGAGCTCAAGGATCGTGGAATTGAAGATCCTGGACCAGCAATCCTCCTACTTCATCTAGTCAAGTTAATGTGCTGGTAACTGCTGGTAATCTCTGTGTATTCTGGATTCTGGTGTTCACTTCATTCAAGTTCCAAACCCCCGGCATGGCATATCTTCACTCGTTGCAACTCAGATGCTGCTCCATGGGGGATGCCTCACCCTTCATGAACCTTGGGCACATGATGACAGCTGAGCTATTGTGCCACGGAGGTTTCCAAACATGGCCGAGCCCAAAATCATCCAGTTGATTAGTTATTTTGAATGTGAGAGCCAAAGGTTTAGAGCACCCAAAAAAAATTGAAAAGGCCACATGTGAATTGCCTCGCTTTTACTTCCCAAACCCTTCTGTCTGAATCTAGGAACACACGCTTCTGTAGATCTGTTCTACTCCACTATTTTTTTTTGCAAACGACAGTGGTCTTGTTAAACTGTGTGGCACAAGCGTGCGCTTAAAGAGGGGGGAAAAAAGCTGAGTCTTTTGCAGTGCAGCGACAGCACATCAGCTGTCAAGCAAGCTAATCGAGTAGAGACAACCTATTTACTTTCAAAACCAAATGCTTCCGCTGAGAATCTTCAGGTACCACTTGCAGAAGTCCGTGAAAGTCCTCGGAAAATAGCACGAGCTGAAGGACAGTCTTTGCAGCTGCAAATGGTTTTGATTCGGCCTTGGGGCCCCAAGGGGAGAAAGATGTGAAGTCATGTGCAGTCGGGATATTGATGTTTGGGCTCTTAGTCTTACCTTGGGGACTCTTCCACCTCGCCATTGAACAACTTGGTGAATTGATGCTCCCAGGCAGCTCAACTTGGTCGCTAAGGCACACAGAACCACGGCCATCTTTGTCAAAGTCTTTCCAGAACATCTTGAACACGTGCTCTGGGACCTGTCGCTTTGACTGGCCACTACCTAATCGCAATCCATAAATTGGCAGGTAAATACATTGTTTGCCTACCAATCAAGCCGAAGGCCTCAGGGCCCTTTGGGGCGAATTCCTTCTGGATCCTTGGGCAAAAGAGTGGGATAAATCCATGATGGATCACTTGATGCAGCGCGTCGTGGAAAGCACACAGCGAAATGATAATCAGGAAACATGGGAAAAACACTAAAAAGTACAACATTTTGACACATGCAGAACCATGTTCCTCTTCATTTCGATACACATGTGAAAGCCGTGGATGAACAGAACCAGTGGCACACAGCTACAGTGTGTCCCACGCTGACTCGAATGGAGGTGGAGCCAAACCTATTGTATCAGCGAGTCTAGACAAGCAGCAACTGACGAAACTCATTCATCTCCAGAGTATTGCTGTTGTCCGTATCAAGCTTCTTGAACTCATCCTCAGGTTTTGCTGGATTTACAGAATTGAAGAGAAAATGTGTATATATGTATATATGTATATGTGTATATGTGTATATATGTTTATCGATAAGAACAACGATTTCCATGATTTCCTGTAGTTTTTCACTTAAACTCAACCATTGACGGATTGAGGGAGTGAGACCTGCACCACATCATTCTGCGACGGACTTTGCCAGCTGAAGTCCATCAACATGGAGTTACTACCCAAAACCACCAAGATCATGTGATTTAGTTGGGAAACCCATTAACTGGGGTATACTGATATATGAATATATACAAATATCCATACATAATCAATATTCAATAATATTGTGTATATATATACATACATATCCAAACCATTGTATCTATAGGTATATGTATAATACAGTGACAATACATCTCCACACAATATATATATATATATACAAATGCAACGTAGATTTATGGTCACATTTTTAAAAAAATGTTAAAGACATCCCCAGCACTGATCCAAGGAGCATAGAGTTTCTCCACTTCCAAAATGGAGCGGTTGAGGCTCTTAGCCACGCTACGCACCAAGATCTGGTCGCTCCTAACCGAGGCCATGGTTCTTTTTGAGTGGACCTGGGGTAGTAAACAATCCATTGAACGGGGATTTGTACATATATATATATATACATATTCATGTTATATATATATATATACGTATATACATAAATATGATATATATATATATTTACTTACATATATATATATATTTACATATATACATATATAGAACTAGATGCATATATACATAGATATACATATATACATACATAAATATATACATACATATATACATATGTATATATATATATATATTCATATATATACATACATATATATATATATACACATAAATATATATATACATATAAATATATACATGCATACATACATATATATATATACAGATATGTATATATATATACATATATATACACATAACATACATGTATTTATATACATGTATACATATATATATATATATGAGACACATACATATACAGTATGTGTATATATATATATACACATATGTATCTATATATATATATGACATTTACATAATCAACAGAATGCCAACGAATATGAGTTGGATTTGTCCTTAAAAAAAGGTACGGGAAAACCTCTAAATCCCTTGGGTAGGCATTGTTGATAATCCCTCTCAAATCTTTGGATCCAGTCGTTCTTGTTTTCGGGGGAACAGTGGTATGTTTTGAAAGATCTCCCCGAGTTATGGGTGGTTGAAACCATCAACCAGCTGGACCAGCTCAAGCGGTCAAGCTGCCCTGGTGCTTGGGCGAATCAAAAAGTGGCCACCAAGACACGCGATGTCTTCTGGGATGAAGTTCTCTCCATAGTCTAGAATGTCCTCAAATGCGGCAGCACTGATGATATACTGTACCTACCATAAAGGCTGTAACATAGATGTTGTGCTTAAACCAAGGAGCAGTTGTGGAGCTATCTTTCATCTAACCATGGGCTACCAGACCCACAAGTTTGATCATCTTCCCGCAAATTGTTGCAATGGGCCTCCAAAGACGTTAGCTGTGAAAAACAAAACTGGAAGCCAATTCAGAGGTATAGTGACCTCCTTTTATCTCTTTTTTCTATGACATTGCCCTGGAACTCTTTTTGAAAGCTGAAGTCCCAGTCCCGCTTGGTTGTTCCACGTTAGGTGTATCAGTTCCGAGGGTCTATGCCCATGAGCTCTGCATACCAACGCTGAAACTCGTCGAAGTCGATAGTTCCACTGCCATCTGCGTCGACCTATCCACAGATCGATGGGACCCTGGAGATCCTTGGGGGGACATTGTAGGATACAGGCCTCGTCCCACACAGCCCAGACTTCCTTTTTGTCAAGATCCTGGTGCAAACGGTACCCAAATATTGGGATGATGATGATGATGATGATGATGATTATGATTATGATTTTGTTATATCATTATATATATAATATATATATATACATAATACATATAATAAAATTGGGATGGTATCTGCCATTTTCTTGGTCCTATCAGAATTCCAGCGCTTCGTGACAGAGCTTTTTTTTTGAAGTAAAAAAAAAAAACAGGCTCCCGAGTCCAATGATCATCTCATCATTTACGGTGTTTCTTAGGAATCCCAATATGGGTATGGATCAATACCTATTAATACCATTTTTAGTGGGATGAACATCCATTTACCAGCTATTTTGATGTGAACTACAGGGGCACAAGGTTTTGACACACTGCCATATAGATACCAACTGGTGCAGGATTTCGCAACCATCCACTCCGATTCTCCAACTCCGTCCTCTGGTGGGCGTCGCAACAACTTGGAAAGGAGGGGCATGAATTCCTTAGTGCGTCCATACGGATTTATCTGAAAATAGGGTACCCTTAAAATCTGTTGGTATGCCTGGTATGCATTTTCCCTATGAAAATTCAAATAAACCCATATATCATCCCATATCATCATATCATCAGCTTCTTTGAATCGCCCTTGATTCAACCACTTTGGAGTCTGATCTCAACTTCAGGAAGGCTTCCATCTTCAATGCACCGTAACATCCATTTAATCCTAAGTGATTTGCCCGAAACCAAAACTTCAGAATTACTCGTCAGTCCTTTGGATTTATGCCAAATATGCCAATTGTTTCTGCATTCCTATGTTCTCCTGTCTACTCCTTAAAGCTATAGCTCAGTGGGTTCAAAAATTGAGCCAAAAAAAAACATTGATTAATCATCATGTCCTTTCACTTCCTTTCACTTCCTCCCTTGTCCTTTCGTGGCTCCGCCAAGCAGCTGGGGGTTCGATCAAGCCACTGCCGTCCGAGTCAAAATCCATAAAGATCCGGCGGATGGAGTTCAGGTCGGTGACCGCCTTCGTGGCGCAAATTTCCAGCTCCCAACGGTCCCTTCCCATTTTTCCAACGGTGAATTCGTGGTGAATTCCCACGTTTTTTTGTGGGTTAAAGATTGGTTAAAGCTTCCCGATCATAGCTTCAAAGCCTATCTTTGTTGTAACTTTGTTGTAACTGGAGACCTTCTTGTTCACCACCTCCGAGGCCACAGCTTTATCTCCTTGTTGGCAGCGGCTGGAATCAGCCGGAAAATTCGTGGTGGTATATACCCATTATATAAATTTATATAACCTATTATAGCCTATTCTCATAAGCCACCATTACTGGTTGGTGATTTTCCAGCCATGTTTGATTAGCGAAGGGTATCATCAATTCGAGTGGGACTTCATGGGATTTCATGGGATTTCGTGCTGTAACCTTCCTGCGGCATGAACCCTCTCCGTGAGGGTAACCAGATTGAAAGCTGCGCAGAGTCTGCCCGCGGTTTGCGAAGTATTTTTTCGAACAGCAAATGATTGATTGATTGATTGATAGATAGATAGATAGATAGGTAGATAGGTAGGTAGGTAGGTAGATATAGATATAGAGAGAGAGAGAGAGTCTGTCCTTTAGCTGCTGCACTGCCGTGTACCACTTTGCAAGTTACCCCAACTCAGACTGTATTTTTTGCATTGATCTGCAAACCACTGATCTTGGAAGTAGTACCGAAAAGCCTAGAAAGATGTTGATGCTGATGATGAATTCATGATCTTCTGATGATCCTCTGATCGTCCTCTGATTATCTTCTGATTTCTGAAGATCTTTTGACGCTCTGATGATGATTTGGTGATCTAGTGATGATCTTGTGATGTACAATTCCAGCACCCATTTAGTAGCTCACAAGAGAAGGAGTGATTCCATCCGCAACTGGGACATATCCTTCTGCCTGTTGACCCACAAAGCCCCCAAAAGGGTCAACAAGTCCCATCATGCGCCAGGGCTCTAAGGAGACTGTTCCTCAAACTGTCTCCAACTTCAGATTTTCGAACCCCTTCCTTCTGCTTCCGACCTCGTCCCAAACTGCACCGCCAAGGCGGCTCCGAAATTGACTCGACTGAGCCCCATCTTGGACCCATGTGGGGGAAACAACAGCGAGACCCGTTGGCTGTTTTCGTTGAACTCAAAAACAAGGACAAAAAGGAGAAAATGATCAGCTGAGTAGCTTCCCTCTTCTTCTTTTGCTTCTTCGAACCTGAACCGCTCCGTCAGGGTAGCACCATCAACTGTTTCAGCTCTTCCATGATATTCTGGTGCTTGGGCTTCTCCGGATATATATAGATTAACAATTAACACCTTCTCAATTCAGAAAACACACAGCATCATCAGGCCTTTGCTCAACTTTCTTCTTGGCCCACCTCAGATCCACCAGTGGAGTTGACCAAAAAAGATGGCTTTGTCAGGCTTTGTCTGAAAATTGGGAGCCCATTTGTCTGAATTTGTCTGAAATGATGGATCTTCACTTTTCCCGGTTTCCCGGTTTCAAATCACCACAACTTGGCTTTGTACCAGTGGTACAAACCCGAATTGTGCTGGCGTCAAGCCGCCATTGGGCGACCCTCCCAATGGGTATCCTGAGCCCGCTGGCTCATCGAACTTGCTGCTTGTGTTTGAGCGGAGCTTGGGTGTGCCTGAGCAAAGAAACTCTTGTTTCCGAACTTTTTCAGAGACGGAGTCTTCGTTGGGATCACCCCCGGGCCTACCAGAACTTTAGCTCAATGGGAAAACAGAAAGCAATCCTGTCAGCCGCCCTGGCAGCCCAACCAATGGCCCCAATGGCCCCCTGGGACCATCCCGCACCTATCGTTCGATCCGAACGCTGTTTGGTCATTTCCCACCTTGGGCGACGACAGGTCCAAGCTGGGGGAGATCCAAGCCAAAAAAAAACAATGCTCAAACCGTCTTGCGTATTGGTTACCCTCTGGTTATTTAACATAGCCATGGAAAATGACCCATTTATAGATGGTTTACCTATTAAAAATGGTGATTTTCCATGGCTATTAAAAATAACCAGAGGGTATATGTGGTTTAATCCTGTTATACTGGTCAGGCAATGCGAATTTTGATCCCACCCATGGCAAACCCGATCCCATTGAACGTGCACCACTGCTCAGTTCCAACAGGTTGACCTTTCTTTCGATCTTGGCCCAACGGTGTGAGCAGTACCCAGTTCCAGTTTGCATTGTCAAAGCCAAACACACGAAGACCGGGGTATAAGCTACACACCTCTGAAATTTTGAAAATGATGGAAAAGTGATCAGCATCAAGAAAGTAAGGAAGTACTTTTTGATCTATTTGGGGGGAACCCCTTTCCATATGAGTTGCAAAAAACACCACAGTGCAGGCAAGGCGCCCGTTCCAAGACGCTGTTGGAGAGACAGGTGAGAACTCCCTCAGCGATTGAAATCGCCAGGCCAAAATCCGGATCATGGACCTGTTGGATGAATCTCAAATGGGTACTCCTTGATGTAAATGATGGGATCATATCAATGTCAACCCAAGATCTGGTCAAAATTGAAGACTCTGAAGAACGGCTGAAGGCACAGGAGCCCCGGACGCTGCATTCCCTGAGCAGGACGCTGCCAACCATCGGCTCCCAGTGGAAAGGAGAATCAGTGCCAAAAAATACCCCAACATGGTTTAGCAACATTGAGTCATGTTGTGTTCAAGACAACAAGACCTGTTCTCAATCTCCTCAGAAACATGTTTGCCGCAGAGGGAAAAAAAAACACCATGGTTTGGGCATCCGGGCATTGGCTTTCCTTCTCCTGAGCACAGCTATACTCCCCACCCAATGCGGTGTCTGAGAAGTCTCTAACTGCCTGAGTCTGGCAATCTTTTTTACATGGGCTGGAAAATCCATGGGAATCCCAGATATTTGTTCTATGATTTTCCTATGAAACTTCCTCATCTGAAATATGGTCCTCCACAATGGATTGCGAACACATGCACATCAGTGTTCCCTCCCTGAGCATCGCAGCGGAAGACGTCTTGCGGTCGAGTCACTAGCATCTTGCTGGCTGTGGCTTGGAAGATCTGTGCAAAGTTTTGCGACTTCGGTGAGGTTGGGGAGGAGGAAGCGCTTTCTTTGCCCTGATGATCAAGTTCTGTTGCGGAAGCCACTGATTGTTGGCTTTGCTGACACGCGAACATACACCAACCAAATGATCCAAATGCACTTGATTTGAAGCATTTAGAAATTGAATCCAAACAAAATATGGCATGATTGCAAACAGAGTTTGAACAACGACTCCAACAAACAAGAGTTCAAGATTTGCACGGGCGTGGCTGGGCTTCAAAAAGAACTTGTTATGAGCATTTTTTTTAGCCTGTGCAGGAACTGGTCATTTGATCATCCCAGCAGAAAGCGTCTCGTGTTTAGATTGTGCTTACTGCAAAGGGTATGCAACGATTGCAAAATAGATTACAGTACGATGGATCTCAAGTTGGAGGAACATGGAAGGAATACAGTAGATTGTTGGCAATCTAGTTTGCGAGTTTTGGACGCAATCCGACAAAGCACGAGGAAAAGTAAATTGGTTTCAAAGGACCTAGTCATAATTATATAGTCATTGTTCCATTGGATATTGATCATTTACATTAATTTACATGTTTCACATTACATGTTTCACAAGTTCACTTCTCAACAAAGCATCTCTTATCTTCTTACATTCCACTGGGGCTGGGGGATCTCTGGGAGCTGGGTGGCCCGAAGAGTCCGTGCCTTACTCGAATCGCCTTCCTGGAAGCAAGGCTCGCTTGCGCACGGGTGAAACGAGGAACATTTTTGGGAAAAAGGGGGGTGAAGAGTTCAACATGATGATTTCTCTATTTGATGATCCAATGATCCGGATGGAAACGGAAAATGATGATTTCTCTATTTCTCTATTTGAACATGATGATTTCTCCATTGATTTAGGTCTAAAAAAAAGGCGAAAACCACCAGCCAACCCTCGTTGATCCACTCCGCACATCTGCGGAGCGCATCTATACTGAGCCGCCGACTACGCGATTAGCTAACTCCTGTGGAAGCTCAGGACTCCACACATGGTTTGATTTGAAAATGGGGTATACCTTCCCTGAAACGGCCAGTTGAGTGGAGGACAATGAAAATAAACCATGAAAACTGGGCATACCTTGAGACAAGCCCAAGTACTTCAAATGCTTGCAGCCCCGAACCAGAATTCATGCATCAATATTCCAGCCTTCCGAGATTGAAGGGCATCAGAGTCCTGCGGGTAGCAACACACTGCGCCAAGAAGGGTACCAAATGCGAATGATGCCAATAATCCTTAAGCTCAAAATAATTGGTTTAAAGGAAAATTTATACAGTTGGTTTACGGACCCATTGACTCTATCTCTAGCTATATAAATCCCTCACAAACCCAAACGTTAACCATGTGATTTTCGCGTCTATAGCATGCGGCAGCCCCAGCCCCCAAAGTCCAGCTTGGGCTTCACCTGGCAGGTACCATCCAGTAAAACCGTTTTGTTTTCATATTTATGATATACATTGATATACATACTATGGTTTAGTATGTTTATCTACAAAATAAACATATATAATATGTGTAGTAGTCCATTTACTTGACACAATGGGTTTTAGTAAAAACCATTCATTTTTTTCGCCAGTGTATTTCAGTACAAACCAACCGTTTTCGGGGATCAATAATTTCACCAAAATACAGCAGATCCGCTTCCATCATTCTATTCCGGTTCACCGCACCTGCTAGGGGTTAACAGGGGGTTCCAGTGTCTTTGTGTTTTCAAATCGCTCGGGTTTCCAGCTGAGCCCACTGCATTCAGTTTTGCATGGCATCCTTTCTCATCAGTTGAACTTCTTGAAGTCTTTCTCTGAGAGACTCTGTGGCTTGGAACCTCATTCTTTTCCAGTAAGTTTGCGTTGTTTTGAGGGTATACAAGCCATTTCCAGACACGCCCCAATTTCGTCGTAACTCGACAAATCCCCTTTTTTGATGGTTAATTCCCGATCTTTGATGGTGAAATCCCAGTGTTTGATAGTTAAATCCCCATTTTGGATCGGTAAATCCTGTCAATCGCTTGCTTAAAATCCAATTAAAAATCGATGGCACATTCCACATCCCCAGCATCACCTTCACCGCTCGTGGCAGCTGCAGGGGCTCGTTGCCATCCTGTTTTGTTGTGCCAAAAGGGATATTTCATGGGTTTCGTAAGTTCACTTTGAACTTAATAATCAAGGTTTTTTGTTTTGACACCCAAAGTTTTGACCATTTTTTAATCAACTCCGTCTGTTTTCCTCTGAACCAATTTTGGGATGATTGGGATCGTCGTCGTCGTCGTCATCATTGTCGTCGTCGTCATCATCATCATCATCATCATCATCATCACTGTTACTATGATAGTTCTCATCATCAACATGACCATTGTCACCAGTGCTATCAAAAAATCACCACTGGAGACACTCTCTTGCTATCTTTTTCACTGACCCACGTGTGCAAGATTCCCCGGAGTTACTTGACTCCCCAGAGGCCTCCTACACCAGAAGGGATGGTTATCCCCAACCATTGTACAAGTGGGATCATACAAATGGATGATTGGATGTTGGTAGTAAAAAATCTCCTCATTTTATCCAAAAATATCCTCATCATATCCCCATGATATCCCCATAAATGGTTGATTTATATCCTCTATCATGTTGGTTTGGGCTGCACCACTTTTGTTCGCCACGGCCACAGTCTCACACCGCTCCTTGGAGTTCTCCGATGGAAATTTGGGGCGCATTCCCTGAGACCGAAAGGACCGAGGTACAGCTTTCATGTTGGGTTCTTGGGGAACTGCGCGGCTGCACTACCATTGATCAATTGATCAATGACTTAATCACTGATTTAGTCAATGACTCGCAAGCGAGTCATGATTCTCATGAAGTAACAGAGCCTAGAAAGTGGCAACATATCTTGAGTCCATGTCAAATCCCATCACTGCAACCTTTTGAGCATACTGAGCAAAGATCTTGAAAAGACACTGTTGGAAAATTGATGAAATCCACATTTTGTGGGGAGGTCCTATATTTTCCCCTAGATTTTCCCAACAAAAGAACCGGCAAAAACTCGCCTGCACGGGTCGCACCTGCACAGGCCAGTTGTGAAAGGGAAGAGATGGGGTACCCTCTGGTAAACTAACATAACTATTTAAAATGACCATTTATAGTGGATTTACCCATTAATAATGGTGATTTTCCATAGCTATGTTAGTTTACCAGAGGGTAGTCCGAGACTAGGATACCCCATTCTATCCATGGTTTTATCGTGATTTTCCCATGAAAATAAGAAAATTTGGGGGTCTATTCCCCCGTTTTTTAAGACACAGACCCCCCGCTGCTGCGGAGCCTTTGACGAGGTGCTGCCTGGTGGAGAAACCTCGGGAGTGAAGGGGATGATATTGGGATGTTATATGGTTTTAATGGGATTTTATGGGATTATATAGACTATATGTGGAATATTAAGCGAATTCAATGAAATCTATAGTCTATAGCAGGGTCTGAATCCACAAATTTCCATCACAGCATAGATGGGCGCTTAGCCGGCTTCTGAGTTCTCCGCATTCCCCACATTGGTATGTTCAGTCCTCACATTCAGAAATTGAGAAACCAAAAGTCGAACACATGGCATCTTTGAGAAAAACCTGGATTGCTGCTGAAGCAGCTGAGAGTTGCCAAGTGCATGCAGAATATTCTCATGTTCTCAGCCCAAAAAATCACTACAAACTCCAAAAAGATAGAGAAGTCAGATTCTACCAACATGGGAAATCACAGAAACCGACTTCTCCATCTCTTTTTTCAGCGTTGCAGGGCACCTGGTGGTTGGAAGAGCCCTCTCAGCTTCTCCATCCTGCAGCATCAATTCCTTAAATATTGTAGACCATCCCATTAATAATTGTTACCCTCTGGTAATTTAACATAGCTATGGAAAATCACCATTTTTAATGGGAAAACTCACTATAAATGGCCATTTTCAATAGCTATGTTCGTTTACCAGAGCGTATATGAATATTTTCTGTCATCAAAATTTGCATACCCGCCTGGAGACTAACATCAATGTGCAAAAGACACCATCTGTAGATCATGTTCAGAATTTCCGAACTCCAAACCACGGGTTTTTTTGACATCTTTTTGTAGGTTTACCTCAGGGTGTCTTAATCCTGGATGTATGAAAATCTCATAAAATCATAGTTATTGAATGGTACTCATCAAGTGATCATCTGATTCAATGGCACCTTCGGCACAGCCCTTTTTGAGTTTTCTTTGGGCTTTGTAAGGCTTTGTTCATCCGACGGCTTACACCGACTGGAAAGCGCCTCACGAGACGTCTCACGAGTACGAGGTGATGTCATCGCCTTCCTGCAATTCAGCAGCTTGTCCAGCAATGGATATATCGTTTATATGGTTTATATATCCAGCATATATACCATATAATATAAACCATAGAAACCATATAGAAACCATGTCCAAACCAAAATCTCCCATATGTATATATGTATGTGTATATATATATACATATCCACCGCAAATTTCCGAATGCCCCCAGGAGGCTTGCGAGTTCGGGATATCATATCATACCCATTTACAAACAAACAGAATTGGTTGCATGGCACAGAAAAACTAAGTCGCTCCTGGGTGTCAGTTGCATACTGGCGCCCGGAATGCTTGGCATTCGAATGTTGAAGTGATCGCTCACTTCCTCAGAGACACAGTAGCGCGTGAAGTGCGAAGTGTGCAGAGAAGTGTGCAGAGAAGTGCTAGCAACGGAACTTTCTCCCTTTCTGCTGAGCCCCATTGAGTAGTTGTACAATGAGAACAATGGAGAATCACTCTATACAATCATCTCAGGGGCTTCACTCTATTGCCTTGTGAGGGCCGAGAACACAGCGAAAAGCTCGGCAGCCTCCATTAGCTTCTCTTGGAACAGCCGTTTAGAACGGGCACACCGGGCTGAATCCGGTGGCTGCCTCAGCACAGGGGATGATGGGGCCATCTTCTCAGCGATGTCGGATGTCCGGAAGCTGAGAACCCCGACGCTTCACCTGGAAACCGCATTTTCTCCTTGGCTGTCACTGGCTGTCGGCGCAGAAGCACCGCAATTGCTGGCCATTTCTACGTAGCAAAACCATGCTTCAATTTGGTAGCCAGATCTGCAACTCACCACTTTGTGTTGGACCATTTTCTAATTTTTAGATAAGTTTTGATACCCCCAATGGCAAATCTTCTCCGCAACTTTTGGTCACGCATTGAAGCGACAGCTCAATCCGCTGCCCAGATGCTACGACGTCCTGCCAATTCTTGGTGACGCCCTTGTCCTTCGCTAAAACCTACGACGCTTCCATGGCTCAAGCACCAACTCATGGGTTGCTGGTCGACTTTTAGGTTTCCCAGAGTTTGAGACTCAAACCGTTCATTTGGTATTGACCAAAACGTTTTGTGGCAAATTAACCACTATGGACAGCAACCCTTGGTTTCCGTAAGAAATTATCTGTAATAGACTATAGTGGATTTCCATGGATTTGTCCATATCTGTGTATCTTGATTCTACCAGCAATACAGATCTACCATATCTGCAAAAATTTTAATTTTCACATAATTACATGTCTCTCCGAAAATGCTACCACATCCAGTTTGCCAACGATATCCCAGGGTTAATTTACTGGTAGTAGATTTTGGGGTTCCCATTTTTGTTGTTCATTATCCGTTGTACATTAGCATACAATGTACATCAACGTATTTCACCAAAAAAAGGCTACCCTGTTGTGAAAGGGTACCCATAGAATCTCCCAATCAAATGCTTCGTATCCGCGGCAAGGCGTTGCATCTAGCGCTGCACCTGCCCAAGCTGCACGCCACTATGAAGCACGCGCTCGGGGATTCTGCAGCGGGGAGTTGAATAGGGGGGTCGGGGTTGGTGGAAAAAAGAAAGAAACACCCAACAATGAATAACAATGAGGTGTTTTACGTCATTCATCAAGATCTGTGGGTTCCGGACACACCCATTTGCGAATAGGGGAAGTGTCTCCACAGTCTGATGGTAGGTGATGCTCCTTGTAATTTTAAGGATTGCTGCGATAGCAGCACACGGGCAAGACATGGTCAGGTACAGAATACTCTGACATGATTTTCCAGTAGTCCACACTGACTCCAAGCAATGATTTGGCTGCTACTTTGCCGGTACTTGGCTGGTAACCTCTGATAAAGCCACTGCTAAACTAAGAGATGGCTGATCCGAAGCCTAGAATTCCCTCGTTTTCAACATAGCTGCTGCTAAATGTTCATCCCCCCATTCGCATGGAAAAATAAATATGTATTGACGCATGGGCATATGACTCTGGTGTCCTGTGGTTCGAAATCCAATTTGGCTGTCGCGAAAAATGAGCTACCCCCAATCCCGAGGATTTTTTCATTGAAACTGGGTATCCGGGTATCCCCATTTTGAGACAGGCTCAACTCTACTGGTGCTATACCACTGGTGATACCACCGCTACTGTTTTCTGTTCCCATCTTCCCATCTTCCCATCTTCCCATCTATCTACCTATCGATCGATCTATCTATCCATCCATCCAAAAATCGATTCAAAATTGGGGTCCCCAAAACATGAATGGAAAATAACAAACAGACACCAGCCCCTGTGTTGTTTCTGAATTTTTGACCCATGGCAATGCCCATATGATCCAGTATTTTCTGGACAAACGAAAGTCGTTGGGGGTTAGTTACCCTCGGGTAAACATACAAAAAACTATGGAAAGATCCACCATTTTATGGGGGATTCATCCACTATTTCGACTGGGCCATTTTCTATGTCGCAAACTGTAACAGTCATTACCAGAGGCTCCATATCCAAACTGATTTCAGATGATCCGCATCCATCTCCCATATGTTGACAGCCGTACAGTCGATACGGGTTGCCACACCCACAGCGTAGTAGCCGGTCATGGGCACCACCCATGACGCCACCATGGGCTGTCTTTCTCAGCCAGGCTGCCTACCACACGGCACCAGCTTTGAGCTAGGCTGCACAATTTTTTTGGGAAAATGTCACCAACAAATCGGTTTTTCATCCACAAATTGGGATTTGTTGACCATGTTTGTCACCAAGAAATTGGGATTCTCATCAACAAAACTGGCATTTACCTGGCAACATGTTGTGATTTAAGCAAGAAATTGTTGGGAGTTGACCAAGGAAAATTGGGAGCTAAGCAACAAAACTGACGGTGGAAAGCCAACAAAGCTGGAGCTGTAGCCAACGAAATATGGAGCGGAAGCAACAAAAATGGGGTGTTTAGTTGAAAAAAGAATGACGAACAAACAATGTAAAATACAGAGATATTCTTGGGATATGACCAGCTGGTTTTGAGCCACATTTTGAAAACCCACAAGGCACAAATGGACTGGTCATCTTTTGGACCACTTCCATCTTTCACTTGGTCGGCTGAAATGGGATGAAGTGACCCTCAATCTGGATTTAGTAGCTGTTGTTATTGTTATTACTAATTGCTGTATCTATTGCTGTCATTATGATTACCATTCTTCCTACTAATATTATTGTTGCCAAATAGTACTATTGTTACCCTTGTTCCGATTATTACTATTCTTACTATTATTCCCTTTTATTAGCATTATTACTATGATTACTATCATGACTGAATCACTACTATTAATACTTAATACTGTTACTATTAGTACCCAATATACTGTTATTACTTATTACAAACTATTGATCACCAAACTGAAAACTTGGGCAGGGTCCTACTGGTACATTCACCATAGAAACATGAAGGTGACCCATTCTTGAACCCAATACCGGCTCAGCAACAGCAACACAAAAAATGATGGAAGTCGCTGCGGACGATCTCAGCGGATGTGGAGGCGCATTGCTCAGTGGCTCAGTGGCTCATGTTTTTCACAAACAACGACAATAGCAGCATCTATCACCATATTGCTAAAAGTGTCCCAGGTCAGCCGAACTTGGAAATATCAAAACACCGCACGTCGTTTGTAATGTGTGATGTTTCTTGTGATTTGGGTTTGTGATTTGTTGTCATGTGCTTGTCATGTTTTTTGTTGTGTGGTGTCGTTTGTCTTGCACCTGAATTATAAACAATCCCGTTTCTCAAATACGTGAAGTGATTACCAAGCAAAGAAACGACCCTAAATGACAAGAAAATGACAAGCATGATTGTGTGCTCAAAGTCAAAACCTGTACCCTCAGGTAATTTAACATAACTATGGAAAATCACCATTTTTTATGGGAAAATCCACTATAAATGGCCATTTCCAATAGCTACGTTAAATTACCAGAGGGTAAGTAACTCAATAGCCGTATTTGGTCCACCCTCCTCAACCATCCGCAAACATAAAAACAAACATCGTTTACCAGCCCGAATTTCTGCTTGAGAACCACCATCATGAACCAATTCTATCCCATGAAATATCTCCCATTATGGGTTTACCACCACCTAAAATTTTAAATTGGCAAAATCTGTTCCCATTAAGTCTATAGTATGAGGTCAACGTGCTGGATTGATAAACTATGGTGGTTGATTAACAAGGGTAATGCCTAGATCATGTAAGCAATTTGACATTATGCAAGCAACAAAATATGACTGTGCCCCAAAAAAGATAGATATCAGTAATTTATAACTACTTTTTAATAAAAGGAATCGGCTAAATTCTATCTGTTCCATCCTTTGGGGGGTTTCCCTAGTCATGGGGGTATCCCAAAATGGTTGGTTTATAATGGAAAATCCCCATCTAGAAATGGATGAGAACTGGGGGTACCCCTATTTCAGGAAACCACCATATATATATATATATATTACATATAACATATACAGTAGTGATAAATCATACCCCCATCCACCCCGCATTCCCAGGCCCCTCAGGCCCCTCGCACCTCCTTGCGACCGCAACCGCTTTTGGCTCCTCTCCACCAGGCACGTACAGCCAACTCGAGGCCAGCCGCCTGGGGCACCGAAGGCCGCAATTGTTCGAGTATCATTGGAGGCAGCTCATTCATCCGGGGTTTTTCCATGAGTCCCCAAAAAAAGTCAGTATCCATGGGGAGATAATACACATAACATACCCTCTGCTAATTTAACATAGCTATAGAAAATCACCATTGTTTATAGGTAAACCATCTATTTCTATGGGCCATCTATACCATAGCTTTTTGTATGTTTACCAGAGGGTAACCAGCCGTGATAATAGGTGACTATCTGGGTCCCAGGGTCGAATAGGGTGGGGTCCAGAATTCGATGCTTTAAAAGCAACGTGGCTTGGTGAGCAGCCGGTTCTGAAGACCTCCAGTCGTGAAGATTGGAGGAAACGCAAAGTAAATGCGTTGTCAAATGCGTTGTAAACCTTACCCCTGCCTTGAACCTGCCAACATCTTAAAATCTGGACCACGTTTTCGGCTTGTGGATCTACCCAAATCCCCTCGATCGTCTCAATGGGTCCCCTGGATCCCCAACCTCGCAGTGGGCTGACAGCTCTGGGTCTGCCATGAAATCCGCCATCAAACCCAGCGCATCAAACCTCGGACTGAGCGCATCGCACAGGGCGTTGGAAAATGCCAAAGTCCTTCAAAAAGGACAAAAAAAAGGGTTCCTTCCTGGATCAAAGCCTGCCCGCGGGGTATCATTGAGTTTGCCACATGGCATATTCAAATCATGATCTTTGGAACTGTTGGAGTCAAAGTTGTAGTGGGGTAAACCATGGTAAACCCAATGCCGTACACCATCCCCAAAATCAGCATTTTTATGGGTTGTACAATCCTCAAACTCCTGTCATGCCGCACTCATTTTGGCCCAACCAGAGTCACCACGCAGGCACCTGGCTCTGAGCCAGAAGCCTTTGGGAGTTGCAGTGGCCTTTATGACACAGATCAACTGGATTAGTGAAACCCATAGAATCTTCTGTAGTTCACACCAAAATAGCTGGGACCTATGGATGTTCTGATGTTCATCCCTTCTAAACATGATATTTTATAGGTGTCCTGTTCATCTCTGGTAGCAACTGCTGCCCGTGCGAGTCAAATAGTCCAAGGAGTGCGTCGCTTTGGGCCGAACGATGTACCCCAAAGACTCCAAAGCAACCCATGAAGGTTGCAGGAAACTCTTGTGGAGCTGCTTGAAACTCTTGAACAAGACCAGTCCTTTTTGTGCGCAGTAGTCAGATTAGACCAGTCTTTTTTGTGCTTGTAGTCACAAATATGATTCATAATTCATAACAATTATTCTGAAAAATCCAGGATGTCGGCTACCAACACGCCTGCTGTCCTTGGTCCTTGCGACAAAGAAGAGGAGGGCTGAAGTAGAATCTATTCTTGGCCCGGTCAGCAGCAGTTTCCAATGAGATATATGATATATTTGTCATTAATGGTTATTAATGGTTATTAATGGTCATTAATGGTTATTAATGGTTATTAATGGTTATTAATGGTTATTAATGGTTATTAATGGTTAATCAATCACATTCCAGTGTGATGTTGCTGGAAGAAATGTAGGCGCCTATGAGGCGCTCCTAGCTTCAAGCAGCCCTTCTCATGCCACAGGCACGAATTGCGAGCCACCCAAGGCTCCAAAACGGTGTGTGTCAATTTTTCTTGGAACAATAAAGGCACTGCAAAGGTCTTTTTAAGGGCCGCAAATCTCTCACCCAACTGGTATGACACACACAACAAAAGATGTCCTTGCATCTGTATGTGTTTAGAGTTGCCTGGCATAAATCCAGGTTTTCCTGAATTCCTTTCTGTGCTTCTGTGGCCCCTTGATCTTCCTTCTGATTGTGAAGCCCCCCTGGGAGAAAGTTTGCCACTTGTTCCCAAAGCAACCAGTGGAGTGTCTAAACGGACCAGCTTGGAACTTAGACTGCGTATGTCACGTCTTTAAATCCGATGTCTTCGTTTCTGCCACCATCGATGCTCTTTGGCGCAACTCAGGCAGTGAGTTTTGAAGGATAGGCCTCCACTAAAAAGAGAGGCTTGGCAACACAAAGAGTCAAAACATGGGTGTGTCTGAAAATGGGATCTACGGTATCCCCCCAGTAATGGCCATTCAGCTGAGACAAATGATGATCAACCAGGTCTTCTCCATGAGAACCCCATCTGCTGAATCACTAGTACCTCAGACAGTCGTTTAGTATCTACTGAGCAATGTGAATGTCCTGTGTGCACGAAGCCCCCGTTGCACCAAAGGTCCAAGAGCTGGTAGAGAGAATCTCTAATGACTCACTACTCACTCAGGTCTGAAATATTCCATTTTGAGGCCCCTTTTCATTGATCTCAAGCGTAAAAATAAGACTCCTACACTTCTCAGCCGTCGCTTGCAGCGCCCCGTTGTGAACCTCCTGGCTGTCATCTTCAACTTCATCCCTGGTTAGCACCTCAGAGTACTGCCATGAGATTCTGCAGGCGCATCTATCAGTTTATGTTTGGAATAAGCTGGTAGCATTGTAGCATCTTAATTGTTCAATTAATACTTTGAAATCACCACTCAGCCAGAAAAGCTGCGATTCTACTATACTTATCGTTGGAATCAGATGTGGTGAATTATCTGTAGCCCAAAAAGGCCAAAATCAAAGTGTATGGCGACCATGTAGTCAAACATGAACATATTTGAACCAGTGGATTTGACCGAGACAAGCATGCCCGAAGCTGGGTGAACGGAGGATGGTTCTCAGTTCTCACCGTCTTTCCCTCTACTTTATCCCATCGCAGATTTTGCAACATATTGAGACATACAAACATCATGTTGACTTGTTGAGTTTCTGATCTGTGCGTTTGTCTTAAAATTGGGTACTCCTAAATCCACTGGTTCATTCTCATTATCCCTATTCAATGACTATATTTTCTCCAGTTTTCACGGGGGGATCACTCCTTCTGCGCCTTCCAGGGTTCCCCTACCTTACAAGTCCATGGCGAAGCATAGGCCGGTGGATCATTGGGATCAATGCCTCGCAGTGAGTTGACTGTGCCGCGTGGTGATGCCAGCCATAAATGGTACCATCAATGGATGGGTTGAAGGGAAAAAGTTGCAGGAAACCACAGTTTAAGCAGTTTTCGGATGAAAAAATGGTTTGAGTTTTCCTGTAAATGTTCCTTTCAACCAATTCCGGGAAATAAACGTTATATATATATATATAAACAGTATTCCAAACATGTGTAGTGTAACATGACTGATGCACAGAAAAAATCAACTGCTGGCACCAAAAGACACGGCACCTGGCGTGCAGCTCACTTTGCACGATGCCCACCAATCATTCTTTTGGAAGCACCTGAAGCTTCTCAAGAGTTGGTCCGCAATATAGGTGTAACATGATGTTAATGAGGTCAGTCAATACCTGTATTCCCATCAAAGCATCAAAACATCAGCCGTTTCTGTTTGTGTTCCTGCATCAAAAGGAATTGTCGCTCTCTGCATTGCTCGGTCTGGAACGTGGTGCCCAGTTCGTTGCAACATTTTGTCTTTGAACAATCCTCCTGCGGCTGAACCCAAATGACATCACACATGGGAAACAACATTGCCAGGAGAGTATTTAATATGAGTTAGTCTGAAATATAGCACCTCTAAATCCAAGGGTTAATCACGATGTTCCCTATTAAATGCCATGCTATGGGTGTATTTCATTTTCAGACATGCCCATATATCCTTGGAACACAAAGTAAACATCATGTGTAGGTCAGCGATCACATGAGCAGAATTTGTGGCACTGCTTCTTGACACGAGATGTAGGCATCATGCTTCGGTTTGCTAAAGAACGAATATTTCTGGAGAACCCAATGTGCCAAATCTCAATGGCAACGTGAGTTTTCATCGACATGGATTTGTTGGAAAATCGGGTTGCCAAAAATCCATTGGTGGTTTATCATCAATTTCCCCTTGAAAGCTCAGCCATTCTGGTGGTTTTTCCCGGGCTTTTTTGGCCAAGCCCTAGGCCGTCCGTGGAATCAGAGCACATCCCCGGTGGAGGTGTTGTCAACCTGGCATCATGGCAGAAAGCAACAAAGCCCTCGATCCGGAGGTTTGAAAGGCACATATTTTTTAATTTGATGACGGACTCCTGCGGGGTCCATGTGAGCAGTGTCAATTGCCATTAGGAAATTCCTTCTAATGGTTGCTTCATGGGGTCCTCACAATGGATTCTCGCTGCAATCCCCAATATACTGAGCAGCATAACCTATCATCATCAACCAAGCATAATTTCTGGATTCTATCACTATACTTGCGTTTGCCTGAAAATAGGGTATCCCAAAATCCATTTGCTTTATCATGGTTAATCATGCTGTTCCCTAATTGAACGGCCATGTATTGGAGGGTCTACCGTTGTTACCCCATTTGCAGAGACACCGACCAGCCTTGGGCAAGGCTCGGGTAGCGGATCAAGCATTGGCTCCTTCAGCAGCGTCGACCTGGCTGGGTTACCCCAATATCAATAGGGAGGTGTTCAAAAATGGGGGATCTTCATAAAATATGGGATCATCTTCCAGCCAATGGGGGATCATCTCCCAATTTCATCCATTTATGAAATCCATGGCTTGATATTGGGAGACGATCTTCATGGGGGATCCCCCAAAAACATCGCCTCACGAAGTGACCGGACTCGGTCAGCTCGCAGTCCTCCCAGCCACCATCTCCACTGGCACCTGAGACTGGCTGAACCCAGAAATGCGAAGCCCGAAATGGTGGATTTATGCCCTGAAGATTGTGGCATTTGTGGGAAATGATGAGGTGATTGTAACCAGAAAATGGAACATTTAAAGCCGACTCTTGGGAAAAAAACGCAGATAGAAAAGTCTTTAAGCAGGAGGATCTTTAAGGAGGATCTTTACCTCATTTCCGGGCTCTCATTTTTGGAGTCCTTTTGAGGTTGCTGTAGACGTAGGCGAAGTAGGATGGAACTTTTAAAAAGAATCAAGAATCAAGCAAACCAAATCACAGTAGGTCATCTGGATTTATCATTTTATCAGGCTTCTACATCTTCTATCAAGTTCTATCTCGATTCTGTTGGTGTTAGTTACATCCAACAATGTGCCACTTACTCTACCTCCTCACTAGATCCCCGGTGGCTGTCATTTTTCAGGATGGGTTTCCCCCTGAAAAAATAGACCATCACCAGACGGAGACGGAGCTGCTTAAGATCGTGACATGAGGCTATGTACCTTACTTGGTGGCAAACTACCCACGGCTCGTAAGTGGGTTATAACCCCAGTGATTTACATGGGATTTTTGTAGGGTTAATCCACTGAAATCACTGGGGTTATAACCCACTTACGATTCGTGGGATGAGCCACCAAGTAACATCATCTTGTATTCGCACCATACAGTGGCAAGTCTTGCCTGTGAAATTCTCTCAGAATGTGTGCCCGTGCGAAAAGAACTCGATGCGCTGAAGACATGAGCAGTGCCAAGCTCAGCTTTTGTCACACCCTGCCACGTGAAAGATTTACAATTTACAATGGTTTCAATATCGGATTAGAATAATCCTCATTATATAAACCAAAAAATCTAAAGGTTAGTATAATGCATTGTGATAAGCCACAAAACAACAGAGATCCATTAAAACACTTCATATACAGTACCTGGGTCAAGCCCCAGAGCGGAAACATCCCAGCCTGGCAGGAGAGCTGAACACGCTTCCTGGCAGCTGGGGGGTGATCAAATTCTTTCACACCAAATTGAAGTAGAGAGTAGAGTAGAGTATAGATAGCCGCTCAATCAATCATATCGTCTTCATCCTCATCGCCATCGTCGTCAACATCAACATCAACATCAGCATCAACATCATCATCATCATCATCATCGTCATTGTCATCGACATCATCATCCTCATCCTCATCCTCATCCTCATCGTCATTGTCATTGTCATTATCATCGACATCGGTCGTCGTCGGTGGCTTGGGCCAGTGCTCAACAACCTTACCGCCCAACTGCATCCCATTAGCTCAGAGATCTATTAGAACTAAAACTTTCAGTGATATCCAACTCGAAATTGCTGTTCAAACTGTTGCGAATTTCATCACGTGTAGTGGTCTTTGCCAATGTCCCCACTCTTCTATGCTAGCACCAATTGAAACTGCCTTTCCCAGCTGAAACTCGAAAGAAACCAAATCCCACAAAATCAAGTCGGAAATGTGCAGAACGGAAAATGTTCAAAGATATTCCCGTTATACCCAGGATTTATGTATAATCCTTATATTATATACTAATGTATACATATATATATCACATATATATATAATCTATATGATTATATATCCCCCATAGACTTACCTGCTTGGTTCGTAGATTGTGTTTCAAAACCATCTAAGGCCCAGCCTGCTTGTCGCTGATGGCCCAGTTGGCATCCGAAATCTGGTGCTGTTCAAAGAAGTCCAACCACGTCTTCGTCTGGACGCTTGGAAAATTGCAGGATAGTAAAGCAATGGCAAACCACCCATAAATATGTTTCATACTACATACCACCCATTTATATATGGTAAATTTGGAGATGGTTTACTATTGCTTTACTAACATCAATCTAGGCATACATGCGGCGATGGATCAATGGCCAATCCCCAGATCTGGGTCCCAAGATTCTCTGGATCAAATTGGATTGGTTGAAGGGAACATTGACAGGAAAGCCCAGCCAATTTGATGCGGAAAACCCAGCCAATTCCGGTGAAGATCTTCTCAAACGGTGGTTCTTTCACCACTTTTTTTCAGGTGAACTCACCCTTTCTGCAGGTGTTTGGTCCCCAAAAAATGCTGCCTCCTCCAGGTTCAGGGTGCCATCGCCACTGGCATCGCAGGTGCCCCACTCCGTGGCAAAGATGGCCACCGATTCCAAGGCCTTCGTGACCTGGAGGATTTTCCAACGCTAGGACCATATGGATGAGTGGAAGGAAAAAATCATCAAAGGAAAGCCCACAGAAATATAGATTCTTACAGATTCTTCACACCCTTCCCCACAGAATTTTTAGTATGTTCAGTGCCCTCAGTGGTTAGCAGGGTTGGTAGTCATTACCCTATAGCTGATGGGAAAAACCATGCTTTCCTGTAGATTTTTCCTACCAATCCAGTGATAGGACCATATTGAGGTTTCCTAAGTCACAGGGGTACCCCAGTTATCATCCAGTCGTGATGACCGTGCCTTAGTATTGAAACAACCCTGATGACGACGGGGGATCCCCCATGACTGAGGAAACCCCCATCTGGGGTTACCCTCTGGTAAACTAACATAACTATGGAAAATCACCATTTTCAATGGGAAAACTCACTATAAATGGCCATTTTCAATAGCTATGTTAAATTACCAGAGGGTATGGTCCTTTTTTGGAAAAATCTCGCGGGGCCGGTTTGGTCAAAATTATGAAAGTGTTACATATACCTATTGTTGTTGAATGGCGGGAAGCTGCAGAAAAAATCCACCAACCAATGGGAAAAAGGACATCAATGTACTGGTTGTGAAAAACTGGCTGCTTCATCTTATCTGCTCTTTTTTCGGTTGGGTGCATATATAGAAACAACAAAATGATCATAAAAACATCAAAAACCACCCAAGAATCAGATTGATCAACAAGCAATATGTTTCTAAGCTTGCGTTCTTGATTCAAAAGTGGATGATGATCATCTCCTATCCATTTCCGGTTGGTTCAAATTATCATAAACCAAAAAATTGAACACTGCTCATGTCAATGTTATTTAGATAATTTAGATATGGTGATTCAGGTACGAGTATGGCGATCTAGGTATGGTGCTTCCGGTATGGTGATTTGGGGATTTCACGCTGAGGTGATTTCAGCAGCAAAATGATCAAAATGTGGTGATGTTTGATAGGTAAAAATGGTGACTTGCAGGTGCTTTGAATATTGTTCGTTGAGTTGGGTATTGGGTATTGGGTACACCAAAATTGTGATGGTAGATATTGGTAGATATTGACTGTGGCCCTATGTTTTTCATCGGTCATGCAAGCAGCATCTGGTGACGTTACGTTTGATCAACAAGAATGGAGATTTGATAAAGAAGTGACGTAACCTGACGTAACCTACAAAAAGATTGGATCTCAAGTTTGATGGTGATTCAGTTGGGCAAACAAAAAATGATGTTTACCCAACAACGATGCAAATGTCATAGTGCTAGAGAAAAAAGGAACAGAAAGTCGCCAAAGCGAAAGAATCAATATAGGTTTATCTGTATAGGCACTCCGTGGAGCTAATCGAGTTCCACTAGAACTGCTGCCGCCAAACCTACAGATCCAAAACCAAGAAAGCAACCATGAAGGATGAGAAATGGTCATGTTCAACATGTTCACAAGAACGGCTTAATTACAGTGTACGTAAGTGACATCACTCCAGTCGCGACAGACGAACGCGACGAACGCTCCAATATGCCATCCACCGGCCTTATCTCGAAGCTCCTGCAGCGCAAGTCGATGCAAGTTGGCAGCAGACAATGGAAGATGAGACAAATCTGTTGGTTAAAACCTCAGACAACATGATCAACAATCATCAACATGCCAATTGTTCGAAACCTAAAGGAGCAAAGATCAGCAAAGAACCTGGATAAGACAGGCTAAAAGATTAGAAGTGTTCACTGAAAGAAACATATTGAAGTCTGCAAAAATCATGTGAGCTTTCAGCGGGTCCTGCTTGTGCGTGTTCGCATAGAAATGGATGGTGTATGCCAGATTCTCCCCAGCAACCTGCCAGACATGAAATTTTTGAATCCGGAAATCAAACAAGGCAATGGAAAATGTGCCATTTACAGTTGATTTTCCCGGCATTAGAACCTCCATTCATAGGGGATTTCCCACAGGGATTACCGGATTCATAGCATCGTGGTGGGGGAACCGTTGGGAACCCAACTCGGGGCCCCGAACTGTTCGGTCCATTCAGTCCATTCAGTCCGAGATGCAGGATCTTCAGCAGCAATGTCCACATCTTGCGACCATGTGCCAGTGCCCAAAATGATCAGATTGGAGCTCTCTTCTCTGATTACCTGATGGCCAGTTGGGGGTACCCGGCCTGGTAGCCACGTTTACAGTTTGCGAACTGGAAAACCACCATGTTTTATTGGTAAATCAACTATTTCTATGGCCATTTTCAATAGCTATGTTAGTTTACCAGAGGTATACCCCATCAGACACAGAATTCTGAAGATACGAGGTCGGCTGAACCCCTGCTGCGGCGCAAAGCGACAATCTGCAGAAAAGGCTCTGACACAATCTTCTCATGGTAGGGTTTGATGGTCTCATTCCAGCTCTGAAAAATCGGCTCATTGAAAATCTCAAAAATCACATTGGGCAGGTGTCCAAACCTTGGTTCTTCGCCAGAACCAAGGCACTTGGGAGTGCATCTCCCATGAAAAAATTCTACAAAAAGGATTCTCGTCGTGAATGTCATGTCATCGTCAAAAACAATTACTCCCCAAATGGTCTCAGTTCATGAATAGATCCCATACTACACCGTGGTTTCAAAGCTGGAGTATCTTAAATGGTTTATCAATGTTTATCATATCCCCATGATCTCCTCATGATATTCCCACTGTACTGGCAGGTAGGGAAGGGATACAGCACTCCCATCAAAGCCATGCAACTCTTTAGACATCTGCTTAAAGAATTCGGCAGCTTCCTGTGCGGAATTGGAGAGTCAGCAGCATCAAACGTCACACTTCAACCAGACTTCAACTGGAGTTAGGCGAAAAATGAATGAAAGTGGGCTAATTGAAACACCAGAATGAGGGTATGACGGTATGACCATATAAGCTACAAAATGTTTCATGCAACCCTCACATTAGAATAGTTTCCTAGCAATTGCCTAAAATCAGTGTGCCAAACAAATGACAAAAATATGGATGTCCTTAAAGTTAGCCTGCAAGCTTGTTCACATCTGGGAACGATGCTGTGTCCCTTATTGGGAGTTCATCATCCCAGCCTCCTGATGCTGCTCAGCATTGTGATCGTGCCAATCAATAATCACATAGATTCCCTGCTTGATGGCAGCTTCCACCACAGTCTGTCAGCTGTTCGAGATCACTTCTGCTATGTCTGTTGCTACTTCAAAGTTTCAAGCAACTACCAACTATATATATATATATAAGATACCCTCTGGTTATTTAACATAGCCATGGACAATGGTTCATTTATAGATGCTTTACCAATTAATAGCATGGTGATTTTCCATGGCAAACTGTTAAATAACCAGAGGCTATATATAAGTCCCCTTAAAAAAGACAGGCAAGCTTTGCAAACAGATGATGTTTCCCCCATCACTCTCGGTACAAAAAAGGTAGAACCTACTCACAGCATACAGCAAGGACGCAAATACTAGATGTCCCTGGACGCAAGGGGTGCCAATGAACATGAAATGTAAAATGTGCAGCAGCTTCCTTTCACACTTCAATCATAGTTGTCGGAAAGCGCATTCGACACATCTAAAAATCAGAGTTGTCACCATCTCTGTCGCCACTCCTGTGCCAGTGACCCCTGCCTTCATTTTTTCCATTTCTTCCTCTGGATGAGTGAGATATCCATCTGCCTGTCGAAAAAACGGCCAGCACATCATGCAAAAACTACTGGCCCCAAACAGAGTTCGATGCCATAGTTCTTACTGGCCGCTACCAGCACCAGCTTCACCAAATGGTTTCCGGATTCCATTGGTTGATGCAATCCATGGGTCCATGTTCTACCAGGCATTTCAAGTGCTGCAAGCAATGTCTTATCCTGAATTCACATGATCCAGGTGGTTGGCAATCAGGACAAGGATTGGCTTGGCAACTGAATTCAAAGACGCGATCAAAATTGGGGTGAATCTCCTATTTGAGACAAGCCCATATACATAATGTCAGTTCTATATCCCTTTATATCTTTAAATATTATATATATATAATGTGTAAATATATGTATATGCATATCCCATTGTGTATGGGTCATCAAATGGTTGGTCTGGAAAACACCCCATCCTCCACGGCCATTGGGCAGCGCAGCAAAGTGATGCCCCACTTCTTCTTCAGCCAGCGAGTGGTCCCTGATGTATCGCGATTTTCATGGGGAACATTCGAACTTGTCGGAACTGGAGACATCGGGAAATATTGATAGATGCAGCATGTCATATGGCCATTATGTGGCCACTTTTTGTGGTAAGTGTTACCCTCTGGCAAACTAACATAACTATTGAAAATCACCATTTTTAATGGGAAAACTCACTATAAATAGCCATTTTCAATAGCTATGTTCGTCATTACCAGAGGGTAACCATTTTTCCCATGGTTTTCTCATGGATTTGGGAGGTCCCCTGTGTCAAATAGCAAAACAGCGTCCTGCGGTCCAGAACTGCGGTTTCCATTGGGACCAGAACAGCGACATCCCGCGAAGTCGTACCACCTGGCCAGACCTGGGATTTTCAGATGCTCAATGGGAAATCTTCAGGATCCAATACATGGAGGTACGTTGGTACCATATATTTCTGGCCATATGAATTGTGGGGATATTCCCTGAAAAAAAAAGGCCTGAAAAATTGGCCAAAAATATATGGTAGGTACCTCCAATAGTCTCCAATGAATCATTGAAATGCTGTCAAGTGGCTCATCTACGACTTTGTTCCCCTGCACTTTGAGGAATCCATGCTTCTTCACAATGGAGTCCTGCACCGGTGACGCAGCGTCGGCAAGACGTGCTGAGGAGGCCCAGAAAATTGTTTGCCAAGGGGATCGCAAGAGAGAAATACCAGGAACCCCCCATCTACAGTTGAATACCCACATTCCAGGTGTCTGTTCTGTAAATTGTTTCCATCGCCGGTGCCTTCGACTCCTCCTCGTCATCGTCGTCATCATCGTCGTCGTCATCGTCGTCATCATCCTCACAACAAAGTGGCCATGACCAGGCATCTAGGGAAACATATTAAACGAATTTAAACGATGGGTAGTACTGGTGGGAGCTGCGCATGTCTTTTCATTTGAAAGAATGGTATTTCGGTGAGACAAGGGGTTCTGCTCGAAGCTGTCACAGACTACTGGGCCAAGAATGGTGCCATTGTCAAAGAGACCCTACGGCTCCTTTGCGGTCTGATGTGTTAGGAGGTTTCCAAAACAATGCGCACCACAGGATTGCAACATTTAATTGATTTAAGATTTCCCAGTACCATCCTCACTGGATTTATGTTGAGATCAAAAACTTTCAAACCACTGTGTAGCAGCAACTGCAGTACATCGGCATTGCCCGCATTACCACTGGCCTCATCGCAATTTCCAGCCTGGGTCTGTTGCTCAGTGGAAACTCCCATGGTTTATCATCATGCTCTCCATGCTCTCAAGGCATTTGGTTCCATTTGGCTCTCATTTCCGATTTCCCATAAGGATATCACCAAAAAAACATTGCTAAAAATTGGCTCTTCTGCATGTTTCACAGGAATACTGTATCTCATGAAATATCTGCATAACATTGTACCCTCGAATAGAAAATGCCATCACATCCCATAGAATATCCAATGGAATATTTATGTGTATATATATATATATGGGTTTGTCTGAAAATAGTGTACCCCTACACCCAATGGTTTTGCTGATCATTATCCCTACTAAATGGTTATTTCATTGGGGCTATACCCCATTTTCAGACATACCCATATATATATATATATACCATTTATAGTGGATTTTCCCATTAAAAATGGTGATTTTCCATAGCTATGTTAGTCATTACCAGAGGGTAAAGGGCATAAATCCTGCAGTCAATCCTTTGATCTTGCCTAAGGCCCCAACGGCGCAGCGCTTCAGAGACCGGAGCCGTCCGGAAGCGTCTGCCGTGGACGCCGCACTTCCCTGCTCCGCCTGCACCGGGTTACAATCGGAGGTGAGATCACTTTTTTTTAATAGGAGCTCTGTATAAAATACATGATATGGATATATATATATATGTATATTTAAAATATTTTATGTAATTAATACAATTCTTGTGGACCAATATGATGGGATGGGATACTCTACATAGGATATGTATAATATATCTATATGTAACATATAGGATACACATGGACGCAAACTCTTACAACCTCAGACCTATAAAATCCAAACACTAGGCTTTCTGAACGGTCTCAAGACTTCCCTGTGACACAAGGCTTCACAGGTCAGGGCCCAAACATCAAACGAGCCTCTGACCAAACAACAATAGCAGCCAAGATTGTCTGATCCTAGTACGGAACTTGTTTCCAGCAAGTGTCTCAGCCCAAAAAAACTTCTAATACATGTGTAGTCATCTGTACACATATATATATATATATGATATATGTCATGCTGTTGGCCCAAACGCGCGGCCTTCTTGACCATCTGCTGCTTGTGCTGCAACATCTGATAGCCCTTGGTTTGGCAGTCCGGGCATGACCTGAGCAAATTTCTGAGCTCTTGAGAACTGAGCTGCGACCTCTGCCGAAATCATCCATTTTTCCATCATTAAACCCAAAAATAGGGATCTAATGAGAATAGCATGAGAATCCATCAGGAAATACGAATTTAGATATCGTCGGTGGCACTCTGGAGCTAATTCTTACAAGTTTCTCTGAAAAGATGTCATATTGAACTTGAACCATTTTGGGTGATACCAATTGGCAGTTTTGGACCAACCCCATACCGAAAAGCGTCTGAAACATCGTCACAGCCCAGCTGCTTGGCAGCCAGCAGCACTGGCAGAAAAAGTAACAGCAGCCACATGGCAACGCCGGCTTCCACGGCGTGCCAGGTGGAAGCCGCTGCAAAGAGC